>SNQJ01S0008391.1:67968-91584 GCA_010110895.2 Picea sitchensis | reverse complement strand
TAAGGTGAGGAGGTTAGGATGATCCCACTAAATCATGAAAGCGAGTAAGATCCAAACCATTCGAATGCCACCTCACCATAGAAGTTTCTCCTTCTAGAAGATTCGAGAAAATGCTTGTTTTTCCCATGTGTAGGCATTCTTGCACCCTGCCTATAGAGCAACCTGCGAACCTCTCGCAACCCAACTATGGTGCAACCTACGAGAATCAAGCATTCTCGCACCCTGCCTATAGTTCAGCCTGCGAACTTCTCTTTTTATAGGGTTTTTCCAAAGGAAAATACAACTTCTTTTCTTAGGAAAAGTTCTTCTCCCTTCTCTCTTCAGGAGCTCAGGCCACTGATCCCTCTGAAGGCAACAGATAGGTTTACATCTTTAACGGTCATAGGGATGACGAAAATAATGTGTAACACTCTTATACAACATGCCATTCCCATCAAGGAAGGCATAAAACCAGTTAGGCAAAAACAAATACCTATCAACCCTGCACTGGAAGCAACTATTCGAAAGGAGTTGGAAAAACTCTTCAAAGCTGGAATCACCTTTCCGATCAAACATTCTGAATGGGTTTCCAATTTGGTTCTTGTTCGAAAATCCACTAATCAAATCAGATTATGCGTTGATTTTCGCGCATTAAATCGGGCTAGTATAAAAGATCACTTTCCTCTCCCTAATATGGAAATGATTTTGCAGCAAGTTGCAGGGTCACAAATGATGTCCTTACTTGACTGTTTTTCCGGTTACAATCAAATCAAGGTAAAAAGGGAAGATAAATATAAAACCACCTTTATTACTCATTGGGGCACCTTGACTTATGAATGTATGCCTTTTGGCTTATCTAATGCAGGTGCCACTTTTAAAAGACCTATGCAAGTAGCTTTTGATGATTTGATCGACAATATTATTCATATCTATCTTGATGATCTAATCGAGTACTCTAAAGGACTATCAATTTTCTCAAAGTTTCAAGGATTATGGTTGGGTCCTTTCAAGATCTCTTTTGTCCTAGGTGCAAACTCTTACATTCCAAAAGATTCACCAGAGTGATTGTTTCCTTACAACACTAACGGTTCTCACTTAAAACATTACGTGGAACCAACTTGAAAATGTTTAATGTTGTTTGGATTGTCTGTATATTAGTAATTCAATTCTATTTCGGTAGTTTCATCACTGCTTTTCATTTCTGCTTTGACATTAGTTTAAACTCTGCTTTTATTTTAGTAGTTTTCCTTCTGCTTTTGCAATTCTGTCATTTTATTTATGCTGCTTTAAATTTTATAGTTCCATTTCTGTTATGACTTTTATTGCTTTTCATCTTTTTAGTTAATTTTGGTCAAGAATAATATGTTGGATCAGTTCTGCCACATTGACACTCCTGCAAGGTATTGTTAGTCAATAACAATCAATCTTACACAATTGTTACGATGTCCCCCCTGAAAGCATAATTGAATTTGTTATCTGCTTTCACTGTTGTCTTATAAAGAAATTGGTTACCTCCCACTTCTTCTTTCCATTTCTTCATCCATTTCAGATTCAAAAGAGAAATACCATAAAAAAATTCTCCTTGAAGTCAAGAGCAAATTCTGGTTGAATGACTATGCATACAGGGATAAACCCCCTCATACTTAACATTTTTCATGATTTATTCCCAAATTCCTGGTCATTTTTCCATTAAATCCTCTCACTTCCCCCTGTTGCATAATAATTCTGGTTATACCTTCTTGATCTGTTGTTCTTGGTCCGTGAAACCATATATTATGAGTTCTTAATCTGTTCGAAAAATATTTCCCTGTGGAGTCGCTAGTTTGTTGATGATAAAAATCGCAACGAGGAATTTCACCCACAAAGTATTGCTAAAGCCTATTATTTAAGCTATGCTAATATGTATAATACTAGTAGGTGGGACGCCCTTGTAGACTAGAGGCTCGGAGATAGTCATATCACACTTTTTATGTTGTTATTTCGATACTGCTTACAGGCTCTTATATGGTTGATGATGCAGTTTTGGCTTCGTCTTTTTGGCAAAATGACAGGTGGATGATGCATTTTATGGATGTTCTGTTATTCGAAGCTTAATTTTATGTTATGATTGGCATCTATATTACAGTTGTTACATTTGATTATGTCACCTTGATTATTACTTGGCTACACCTGCACAAGACATATGTTAGTAACAACATACAACAAAAAAAATGGGAAAGAGACTTATAAAAAAATCCGAAAGAAAGGGGCTATACTATGTATGTTAGAAGTTATGTGCAAAAATAAATGAAAAAATTTAGTATTAATCCTAAATACAAATGGTTAATGGCTATGCAATTGCATTTGAGTTATATTGGGCGCATTGATATATGGTATGATATGGTTGTGGCAATGGTTAATATGAATTTTGGGTGGCGCATTTGGCAAGCAATATGGTTGGAAGTTTCAATGGTTGGAATTAATGGCATGGTTAATGTATTCGTGGTTGTTGGTTGTTGTGTACCTCAGAATTGAATGTAGAGGAAGATGGAAGTGACGTGCAATAAATGAATGTCACTCCATACTTCTCCCATCGGGCCGTCACCCTAGCATGGTTATTGTTTCATTTGGTTTTGCTGGTAGTTAAGCTCCGAGATCGAAGCCTCGAAGGAACTGCTCGGCCAGCTCACCCTTTTTAAAGCTATTGGTTACATGTATGGTTCTTTTCACCCATCCATGAATTTTGCTCTGTGTATGAACAAATGATGGCTCAGTGATGCGTTGGTTTGTGTTTTCTTGAGATTGGAAATTGTGTGAATGTGTGGGTCTTCCCTCTGTAATGATTGTTGGTTATTTGTTTTGCAAGAAAAAGGATTGGTTGGGTGAATTATGCATTCGCTGGTTGTTCTGTGTGGTGAAAACCGGGATGTCTCTCTATTGTTTTAAGTCGTTATGGGTATTTTTTTGGAGGGTTTCACTCTGTTTAGCCTTGCTGGTCGTTTCCTCACAGTTATGGGTAACCATGTCTGGTTGTTTTCGAATTGCTATGGGGTTGTTGCGTTTTCGAACTACTTTTTGGTCACTGTGTATTTTCCAATGCCATGGTCGTGGGCTTATTTTTTTGGTATTGGCATCAACGTATCTCGGAAGTTGGTTATATAGGGTGGCCATTAAGCCAAGATGTATACTTTATGGTGGCTTGGTGATTTAAGTTATGCCTCGGGCCAACATTCCCAAAACATTGTTATCCATTGATTTGGTCTTTGAATTGCACAAGGGTTATGCCACTGTGTTTTTTGGGTACTTGTTATTGTCCAGTGGGCATTTGTTGCTCCTTTGCATTGTTGTTCTACCCTATCCAGTGTTGAACTGTTGCACCTTTACACAGACCAAGAGTTATAAGAAGCCTTGTGGCTCCACCATGCTTGTGTTGAAGGGTCTCTGCCATTGTTGATATGTTTAACCTCCAGTCCCTCTGTGCTTTGATGACCGAGCGAACTCTTAATTGCTTCCTCCTGTTCATTGTTTACAGAGCCCGATTTTAATCGTTCCCAACTGTTCTTACTCTTGACAAGCGTCTTGTGATTATCATAGATTGGTGGAGTAGTCATGATAGTTTCTTTGAGTATTATCTCATCTCGATTTGATTGAGTTGTTGGGAAGTTGTGATCAGGGATGAGAATTGGTATACAGTCAAGGGGTTGCCTCCTTTCGTTATGACAGTTGCGTCGATAGCCTAGCTCATTTTACTTGATTAAATCGGTTGATTGGGAATCAATGATAATGTGCATTAAATGGTTGTCTCTTCTCGTTATGCGTTGGATCGTTGTGCTCTTACAACTTGGTGTCAATTGCAAATTGGTGATTGTTGTGCGTTATTAGCCCCAATTAGGATCATTGCAAGTTAGGGAAAGTGATGACTGTGATTTCATTGTTAACTGTGTATGTATTACAGAGGCATTATGAATGTTTTATTTAATTGCACCACCAGTGATGAAGCTCGAGGTTTTGTATTATGGTTGCGTTGAAAGTTTTATTGGTTGATATAATAAAAGGCATGAAGTCGGGAATTTTTTTTAAAAAGTCTGTTCAATATGGAAAAAATACCTATGTATATGTTTTATTTGGGCAAAATTGTGAATTATGGATAGTGGTTTATATTTTATAGTGAGATATGATGGATAGTGATGGAACAATGTGACTGTGTGTTTCTTTTGATTTTGTTTAAATGAAAGGAAAATAAATGAAAGAAACCAACTATTCTCTTAATAGGATTGTTGAAAGGCATAATGATTATGAGTGGATTATAGACTGTGTTAATTGAGAAATTTTGAAAGAAATTGAATGTGGGACAATGAACAGTTTTGACACACAAAAATTGTTAATTGGTATTGGTATCTTTTGTATTAAATACAGAGTTGTTTTTATGGATTACTTGATTTTATTTTTTTCACTCATAAGTGATGCATTAACACCATGTATATATTTTTTTCACTCATAGGTGATGCATTAACACCATATATATTAGACCCTTATGTCACCCTTTGTTATCATACACACCACTTTTCTACATAACCCGCTCTCTAAATATTTTTCATAACTTGATTTCATAAAAAAAAAATTCCATACCATTTCGTGTTATGATTTTTTCCAAAGACCACAAGACACAAAATACATTATTATTCTAATAAAGGATCATGATATTCACCTTATCTTAAAAGTGAATTGATTTACCTTATGCCACTACGTGTGCCAAACCATTTTCCTTTTTCTTATGGTTGGCTTAACCCAACATACAAAAAGAAAGAATATATTATCTTCTTGGCCATGGTCTTTTCCATATGATTTTTTTTTTATAAAATGAAAGTTTAGCCCTGACTCTATACATATGCTTACTCTACTATACTGCATTTTATTAGTTTCCTTCATATTATGATGTCCCATACCACAATTTGTTGTCGTGGAAACATATGAAAATGATTACTCAATGACTTTTGTGCAACCTCCACCATACTTACGTGGGAGGGTTATGGTAGAAAATTCAGAGTCTGTTGAGTATGATTTAGATGATGGAGATGACGATTGGCTTCAAGAATTATGAAAAAAAGATTATTTTACCTGAAGGGTTTGAGAATATTCTGTACAAGATGGAAATTTTGGATCACAAAGCTCGAGAGAGAGCTGTCAGTTTAGGAGCAACTATTGATCAAGCAAAGTTATAGTCGAAAAAAAGGAAATTATGTTAGAGTGGTGAACAAAGCTCTTCCCTAAGACATTCTTGTTATTGTGAGAAGTGGGCCAGTGTAGAAATAATGGCAATGCGAATCAAGGGAAGTTCATTTCTGTGGCATCAAGTTCAATGCATGGTTGTTGTGTTGTTCGTGGTTGGTCGTGGAGTTGAATCACCAATTATGATTGATGAATTGCTTGACACTAATAAAAAATTTAGGAAACACTCACCTAACCTGGTCAAGATCACAAAAATCCGTCATAGGTACACTTGCAAAAGGCCTGCGTGCGTTTTCTTAGGTTCAAAAGCCAAGGCCTCATCATAACTCAATTATTTTTTCAAAGGGAGTCTCAAAGGTCACAACAAAAAATGGTATGGATACATTTGGACAACAAAAGCATAATCCCAGTCAAGATTCCTAAATTGAGGGCACTGAAATCACATCTCTTGTTTTAAATGGTTCACTTCCTTCTTTAATTAAACCTGTAATTGCTTGGTCAAACTACATTGTTTCACAATCTTTGTTCGAGAACTTTTGTTGGAGTGCAAACTGATTCGGCGCTAATCAGTTTCTATATGCAGGTTTTCTCCTTGTGATTCACCACCATGGCTCCATTCCTTCTCGATTCAACTTTCTTTTTCTTTTTCATGCTTGGTCTTTCTATTGTACATTGTGTCTAGAAGGACTAAAGACCATATACCTGACCCTAGTCTACATAGAGACTTGCAGATTTTGAAAATTTATGAATTTGTATAAAAANACGTAGCCCACACTGGGTGAACCACGTAAATCTGTGTCTCTCTTGTATTGTGTGTCTTCTGTGTTTTTGTTTCTGCATTTGTTTTATTTTATTGCTCCGCGGTCCTGTTTTTCTAACAGTTTGTTCCAGATTTTGTTGTGATGGTCAAACCAATTCATAATCTGCTTAAGAAAGATCGTTATTTTTCTTCGACAGATGATGTCGAAAATAATTTTGTAGGGATCAAGAAAGAAATCAGTTTCGCACCGGTTTTGGCGAAGCCGAATTTTGAGAAGGAATTCGCGATATATACTAATGCCACCAAGTAAGCAGTTTCTGCTATCCTCATACAAAGTGATGACCAAGGTAACGAAAAACCAGTGGCTTACATGAGTCAAAGTTTGTCTGATGATGAATTTAAATATTATTTTATTGAGAAACATGCTTTCGCTCTTGTAAAAGTTGTTGAAAAGTTTCACCACTTCATCTTAGGTAAGCATACGTTGGTAAATTTCCCTTTACCTAATGTCAAGTTTTTTCTCTCACAGACTTATCTTTCAGGGAAGCTTGCACATTGGCTTGCCAAGATCCAGGAGCATGATTTAAATATCGTGACTTCTACCACTATCAAGGGACGTGAGTTAGCCCTTCACTTAGCTCAACATGCTGAAAAATAGTGAAGAAATTGATGAACAGGATAGTTCTCTATCAGCGCTATTCTACATTGATAATTAGATCTTTCATGTGTCTGAACATCCTTGGTATAAGAATTTAGTCTACTACTTACAAAACCAAAGATGTCCAGACAACTTAGACACTCGTCAAAGGAGAAGACTCTGTCTTGAATCCTCAAGATACGTCATTATAGGAGACTTCTTGTTTCGAAGATCTGTTGATGGTGTGTTGCTTCGTTGTGTAAACAATGAAGAAGCATAGAAACTGTTGCAAGAAACTCGTGGTTCTTCAAATTCTGTCATTCATGTAGGAGGTCATTTTTCTACTAAAACCATTGCTTTCGAGATTATTAGAAAAGGATACTACTGGCCTTGAATCTTTCGTGACTCTTATGTTTTTTCGAGATCTTGTGACAAGTGCCAAAAAATTGTAGGGAAAGAACATCTTTCAGCCATGTCATTACAACCTATCCTCCTGGACTTTCCTTTTTCAAAGTGGGGATTGGATTTTATTGGTCCTATTAATCCTCCATCTTCAGCATGATAAGTCTTTATTTTGACAGCCACAAACTATTTTACAAAATGCGTTGAAGGTGTCCCACTTAAGCATTCAACAGATGATCAGGTAATTTCTTTCCTTGAAAATAACATATTTTCCATATTTGGTCTTCCTTTAGAAATTATTACAAACAATGGTCTCGCTTTTATTTCCGCTAAGCTGACCCAATTTTTAGCTAAGTTGGGGGTTAAACATTTCACCTCGTCAATTTATTATCCCCAAGGAAATGGACAGGCCAAGTCTACCAATAAGAATCTGGTGAGAATCATCAAAAGGCTCATCGAAGATAAGCCTCGTCAATGGCACACTCTCCTCACTTACGCCCTTTGGGCAGATCGAACTACTGCCAAGGTGAGCATTGGTTGCACTCCTTTCCAGCTTGTTTATGGTCAAGAAGCCATCCTGCCTATTGAGCTAGAACTTTCTTCTTTAAGATTAATGCTACAGATCGAAGAATTAAATTCTTTTGATGTTTCACAAAAGATAAATGCACTCCTAGCTTTAGAGGAGCAAAGGATGTTTTCCTTGGATAATATAAAAAGGAGACAGCAGATTGTTAAGAAGTATTTCAACAAGAGTGTCAAAACAATGAGAAAGTATTGTTGTGGGATTCAACTCACATTGATAGGGAAAGACACTCAAAGTTTCAAAAATTATGGTTGGGTCCTTTCAAGATCGCTTTTGTCCTGGGTACAAACTCTTACATTCTAAAAGATTTACAAGAGTGGTTGTTTTCCTACAACACTAACAGTTCTCACTTAAAACATTACGTGGAACCAACTTGAAAAGTTTTAACGTTGTTTGGATTTTTTGTATATTAGTAGTTCAGTTATGTTTTCATTTTCACTACTGCTTTTCATTTATGCTTTTACAGTGGTTTAAATTCTGCTTTATTTTTAACAGTTTTCCTTCTGCTTTTGCAATTCTGTCATTTTATTTCTGTTGTTTTAAAATTTTGTCGTTCCATTTTCTATTATGACTTTTATTGCTTTTCATCTTTTAAGTTCAACTTTGGTCAAGAATAAAGTTTTGGATCAGTTCTGCCACAGTGACACTCCTGCAAGGTATTGTTAGTCAATAACAATCAAGCTTACACAGTTGTTACGATGTTCCCCCTGAAAGCATAATTGAATTTGTTATCTGCTTTCACTGTTGTCTTATGAAGAAATTGGTTACCTCTCGTTTATGCTTTCCATTTCTTCATCCATTTGAGAGTCAAAAGAGCAAGTCCATAATTTTTTTCTCCTTGAAGTCAAGAGCAAATTCTGGTTGAATGTTTATGCATACAGGGATAAACCCCCATACTTAACATTTTCCATGAGTTATTCCCAAATTCCTGATCATTTTTCCATTAAATCCGCTCAATTCCCCCTGTTGCATAATCATTCTGGTCATACCTTCTTGGTCGGTTGTTCTTGGTCTGAGAAACCATATATTCTAAGTTCTTAATCTGTTGGATACACCCTGTGGAGTCGTCAGTTTGTTGACGATAAAAATCGCAACGAGAAATTTCGCCCGCAAAGTATTGTTAAAGCCTATTATTTAAACTATGTTAATAAAATATAATACTAGTAGGTGGGATCCCCTTCTAGACTGGAGGCTCGGAGTTTTTCATCTCACACATTTTATGATGTTGTCGATGTTGCTTACAGGGTCTTATATGGTTAATGATACAGTCTTGGCTTCGTTTTTTTGGCATAACAACAGGTGGATGATGCATTTTATGGATGTTTTGTTATTCAAAGCTTAATTTTATGTTATGATTGGCATCTATATTACAGTTGTTACATTTGATTATGTCACCATGATTATTGCATGGCTACACCTGCACAAGAAATTTGTTAGTAACAACATCAAACAAAAGAAATGGAAAGAGACTTATAAAAAAATCCAAAAGAAGGGACATATACTATACTATGTTAGAATTCATGCGCAATTTAAATGGAACAAGTTAGTGTTAATCATAACTAGCATGGTTAGTGGCTATGCGAATTGTATTTGAGTTATATTGGGTTCATTTGATATATGGTATGGTATGTTTTTGGCAATAGTTAATATGAATTTTGGGTGGCGCATTTGGCAAGAAATATGGTCGCAAGTTTCAATGTTTGGAATTAATGGCATGGTTAATGGTATTGGTGATCGTTGGTTTTCGTGTACTTCGAAATTGAATGTAGAGGAAGATGGAAGCGACGTGTAGTAAATGTACGTCACTCCATACTTCTCCCATTGGGTTGTCACCCTAGCATGGTTATTGTTTCATTTGGTTTTGCTAGTGGTTAAGCTCTGAGATTCAAGCCTGGAAGGAATTGCTCAGCCAGCTTGCCCTTTTTAAAGCTATGGGTTACAGGTATGGTTCTTTTTGCCCATCCATGAATTTCGTTGTGTATGAAACGAACGATGGCTCAGTGATGTGTTGGTGTGTTTTCCTGATATTGGCAACTGTGTAAATACGTGGAACTTCTCTCTGGAATGACTGTGGTTATTCGTTTTGCAAATGAAAGAATTGGTTGGTTGAAGTTATGCATTCGTTGGTTGTTATGTGTGGTGAAAACCGCGATGGCTCTGTTGTTTTAAGTAGTTAAGGGTATTTTTTTGGAGGGTTTTTCTCTATTTATCCTTGTTGTCCGCTTCCTCACAATTATGGTAACCATGTCTGGTTGTTTCGGGTTGTTGTATATGTTTTTGAACTACCTTTTGGTGATTGTGTATTTTCCAGAGCCATGGTCGTGGGTTATTCCCCTAGTCATGGGCTTATTTTTGTGGTATTGGCACCAACAAAGTTGGTTATGGGGTGGCCATTATGCCAAGATGTATACTTTGGGTGGGTTGGTGATATAAGTTATGCATCGGGCCAGCATTGCCACGGGCATTGTTATCCATTGACTCGGTTTTTGAATTGCACGAGGGTTATGTCTCTGTGTGGTATGGGTATTTGTTACTGTCCAGTGGGCAATTGTTGCTCCTCTGCATCGTTATCCTATCCTACCCGGCATTGAACTGTTGCACCATTACACAGACCGAGAGTTATAAGAAGCCATGTGGTTCTACAGTGCTTGTGTCGAAGGGTCTTTGCCTATTGTTGATATGTTCGACCTCCAGTCTCTATGTGATTTGATGACCAAGCAAACTCTTGATCACTTTGTGTATTCTTTGTTACAGAGCCCGATTTTGATAATCCCAATTGTTCACACTCTGTCGGACATCTTGTTGACTGTCATAAATTGGTTGAGTGGTTATGACAGTTTCCTGGAGTACTTATATCGAACTCGTTTGATTGAGTTGATTGGAAAGTTGTGATCGGGGATGAGAATTGGTATATAGTCAAGGGGCCGCCTCCTTTTGTTATGACAGTTGCGTCGATAACCTAGCTCGTTTTATTTTATTCAATTGGTTGATTGGGTCAGTGATAATGTACAATCAAAGTGTTGCCTCTTTTTTCGTTATGCGTTGAACCATTGTGTTCTTACAGCTTGGTGTCAATTGCGAAGTGGTGATTGATGTGTGTTATTAGCCCCGATCGGGATCATTGCAAGTTAGGGAATTTGATGATTGTGGTTTTGTTGTTTCACTGTGTGTCTATTATGAAGGTATCATGCATGTTTTATTTAATTGCATCACCAATGATGAAGCTCGGGTTTTGTATTATGGTTTCATTGCAAGTTTTATTGGTTGATATAATAAAAGGCATGAAATCGGGCAAGTTTTAAAAAGTTTGTTCAATCTGGAAAAAAAGTCATGTGTATGTGTTTTATTTGGGAAAATTGTGAATTATGGATAGTGGGTGATATTTTATAGTGATATATGATGGATAGCAATGGAGCAATGTGACTGTGTGTTTCTTTTGGTTTTGTTTAAATGAAAGGAAAAGAAATGAAAGAAACCAACTATTCTCTTAACAGGATTGTTGAAGGGCATAGTGATTCTGAGTATGATTACAGACTGTGTTATGTTAATTGAGAATTTTGAATAAATTGGGTGTGGGACAGTGAACAGTTTTGACACACAGAAATTGTTAATTGGTATTGGCATCCTTGTATTGAATACAAAGTTATTTTTATGGATGACTTAATTGGTTTTACGAACAGTATTCATTTTTTTCCCTACCATTATTTCATTTTTCGCACATTACAAGTCCCCTCGCCTTCCCATATTCACTATCCACTCCCTGTTCTTAAAATTAAATTATAGTTAAGATAAATTTTGTATTATGACAGTTAAAGGATCACACGGGGATGAATTACAATGATATATTCTTTTGATTTACGATACAGTTGATTGTTTGATGATTTGTTGAGCAGTAATCATGATCTATCCCCCCTCATTTTAACGCTTTTCGCTCAATACAATCCCTCACATATCCCAGAACCCTTATTCACCCCCTACTCATTGACAAGTATTAAACGATTTGTATGGATTGGATTGGATGAATTTGATATGTTGTTGAGCAAAACTTTGTTTCATATTTAAAAGAGATGTCATGTATGGTTGTTGAAGAAACTATTTGCTAATCAATAATGCATACAGGAATGAGCTTTTTCAGCAAAGGTAGTCATGGTCGGGGTAACAAAGGAAGAGGAAAATGGAACAGGGGCCCTAGAAGGCCAAGGTTCTCTATACATTTTGATGCAAACTCGCAAGAGTTGGGCCAGCTATTTCAAGCTGGATTTTTTAACTGGATTGGGCAAGGAATGATCCAACCTAGGCCAGAAAGGCCTCCCTTCCAAGCCCCACATTTCCCTGGTATCCCAGTGCCCCCTCATGTCTCACTACAACCTGAAGTCCTTGAAAACGACGAATGGCAAGAGATTGTCCACCCGACAATCTATCAACATCGTGGCTGGCCTAACTTGTCTCTACCTGCTCCTCCACCTGTGAATCAAATTGTCCAAGCTGTCCATGTCCACTCACCAGTACAGTCTTCCCATGCAAGCAAAAGGTTAAAAACAGAGGCCCACCATGCTCCCGACAAAGGAAAATTCATTGTTGCCCCCTCCTCACCCTCAAATGACTTTTTCAAATCCGTGTCCTCCCCCATGCATTTGAGAGATGATTGCTCTCATGTGATCAGTGAGATTAGGCCTAAAGGCTCCACACAACCTAAGGCAAATTCAGAGAGATCAAAGGGTGACAGTAGCAATAAGGGAATGATTGCCTCCCAAATTGGCAAATATGGGTTCTAAGTATTTTTATTTATTAATTGTTGAGAACAGTTTACTTCTGAAATTTTGGACAGCACATTATTTTTGGATATATGAATAATATATTTTTGGAAATAATTCCAATTATCATTGATATAAATTGTCAAATTATGAGAGTGATGATGGGAGTCACAAGGAGGGATGTGTTTGATTGATTAACAAGTTGTGTTATGTTTGTNCACACAACCTAAGGCAAATTCAGAGAGATCAAAGGGTGACAGTAGCAATAAGGGAATGATTGCCTCCCAAATTGGCAAATATGGGTTCTAAGTATTTTTATTTATTAATTGTTGAGAACAGTTTACTTCTGAAATTTTGGACATCACATTATTTTTGGATATATGAATAATATATTTTTGGAAATAATTCCAATTATCATTGATATAAATTGTCAAATTATGAGAGTGATGATGGGAGTCACAAGGAGGGATGTGTTTGATTGATTAACAAGTTGTGTTATGTTTGTTAAAGAACTAAAAGGAGTCACAAGGGGTCCCACCTACTAGTTATTATTTATTGAAAACCCTTATTATGATTTTATTATTTTTCCCCCTTAACTAAAAAGTTCGTTGAGTTTTAGTTAACTTAAGTAAAGGAGTAGTTCAACTACTTCAACTAATTCTAATTGCTTAAAGGCAAAAGGAAAAGGAGGAACAAGGGGAGAATAGAAGGATAAGCATACTGAGGTCTGCTCTTTGAGTTTTATTGAGATAATTCAGTTTTCATTCATTCTTTAATTTATTGAAAGCCTAATTATTTTTTATGATCGCAGGGTCCTATTGTAGACAACAATATTCAACACTGAATTACATCATTCGGACACTTGTTTTTCAGAGGTGTTGATCTATCTTTGATAGTCTGTGTAGACTTGTTTGTTTGTGAATTAACTTTCATGACTGATAAAGGCTATTGTGCAGAGTCGAGTGGACAGCAATCTGTGGCAAATTGATCCAGCTTTTAAAGTTCAGTTTTTTACTTTCTGTCAGAAGTCCTTTTGTATGGTTTTCATCGGGGACATCTAAGTTTAACTTTGGTCCAAACTTCCTCTGGGAATTTTGTAAAGAGAACAATTCTTTTGATAAATTGGAATGAAATAAACGATTGCTTTATATCTCGTTTGTTTTTATTATTGACTTGGTGTTTTTACTTTTGTCTCCATATTTATTTCGGTATCTATTATATTCAGAAAATTACATAAAAAAATGAATTTTTCAACTAACTTTCATTTATAAAAAAAATCAGCCTAAGCGCTTGTAATCAATACTTGTGAATTAGGAAACAAATTTTGATAGCTATAAACATAGGGTGATATTCCCGTCTATCTTGCTTTAGCCAAGTAAGATCTGAAAATGCTTGAGTAAGATCATTTCATATATTTTCCTCAACAAGCTCCACAGTGTATCTATTTGTGGCTATGATCTACTTTCACATGAATCCATTGTGTATTCCTTGTGGTCATGCTTGCTACTTCATATATATCACATGGATCCACTGTGTATTGTTTATGGTCGTGGACATTAGTCATACTTTCATATATACCATGGATCCATAGTGTATTTGATTTGGCAACCATGCTTACATTACTCTTGAGCATCGGTATGCCGAACTTGGGATAGAGAATACTCTTACTTGATCTCTACTGACGGTTTCTATTCTTGGATCAGTTGTTCGAGAATCTTCATTTGGCTCTACTTCAATGCATCCTCACCTCTCAGAGTTATAATGTATTTCGGCCATCAGTTGCCCTTCTAACCTCACACATTAGGGGGCATCTTTTATACCAGAATTTTCCACATCATTTGCATTGTGAGGTGGCCTAACCCTTGTCCCTGACTTGCAACTTGAAATCCCAAGTTCCCTCATCAAGATCACTTAAAAAACAGTGTCTTTATTTATATATGCGGGTTTCTTTGGTGCAACACGCGGACATCCGCGCCTTGCTAGTCTACAGCATGTGGATGCCCTAAAAAAATGTGAAAAATAAAATAATTCCACATTTTTGGGTGGAGTTTTCAGTTGGGCTCATTTTTCAACCTCCCTAAGTTCGTACCAAACAGAATTCAACCTTCTTAACCTCTAGAGGAGGATATAAAAGCACATTTGGGGGCATGGATGAGGAGGAAAACCTAGGTGTAAAGTTATGCTGAAGAAATTGCAAGTCTCCCTATTCCCCTTCATCCTCTAAGTAGCATCCCTGTAACCTAGAACTCTCGTTCCAACTTTCCTTCATTTTTCACTATATGGTCATAAGGTGTGTTTATATCCTTATTGGGCCATCCAAGGAAGGGAAATCATGTTGAGTCATGCTTGAAGGACCTTTTGGAGGAACCTGGGCAGTTGGCTTCGAGGTTGTGTCGACGGTTGTAGTCATGTCATAACTACTTCTTTTACCATTGCTAATAAAGAGCTATTTTCCCCATAATTGTGTAGTATTAATTCAAGGTGTTTATGTATGTTTGATCATTCTCCATATTTGAATCTATCTATCAGTTGCTTGCATGATTTTATGCTATAAATACCTTGTTGCAACACTTTCTTGATCTTCTCTTGTAGGTTAGTTAGAGCAGGAGTCAAGAATAGTATCAGGGTCGAGAGCGGGGAACAACACCAACCGTAAGGATACAAGGTGTGAAACTTCCTTCCCTCTCTGATTAAAGTAGTTATTTCATTACAAGTCTTGTGTGTGTGGGTTAGGGTTCTATCTTTCACTTGGTCAATCTCTGTTGTGACATGACCCAAAGTCACAAGGGAAAAAAACCATAACATAAATTCTTGTAATATCTCTAAATTTCTCTAAATGGAGTAAGTTGGCAATATGTTGTCCTAGATTTATAGATGTGCAAATTGTGGATTGCATTTTGTATCTACATTTTTTTCCAATGTTGGGTTTATGCCTTGATTACCCTACCAGGCTTATCTCCCAACATGTCTAAAATGAAAAGCCTCGTCTAATTCCTCATTTAACAATTGGCATCAAAGTCCAACTAAGTGTATGATTGTTTAACAATTAGTATCAAAATTGTACTAAGATTGTTAACAATTGATTAATGCTACACCTCTCTGTGTTATACATTATTGTCTTTATGATATATCATTTATACTAAATTTATTTTTGTAATATATGACCAATCTTCAATATGACGAACATATTGGCATTAACATCCATGTACATGATCATAACCTTGATGTTCTCCTGCATTCCTTACCAATTCACCAAGCCTATTCTTGGGCAGTGAGATCAATATATGGCTAGAGAGTTTCTCGTCCAAAGGATAAGGAAAGTTAAGGCAAGTTTTGAATTCGAAGATTTTAAACTATATTCTTTGGTAATGTAAACCAATAGTGAATAAGATCACATCTCATCATTTTTGTCTAATTTATCATGCTATCTCATTGCTTGGTGTGTTATTCTATTCTACGTGTTCAGTCCTTCACAATCCTATTTTGTACTTTCCCCAGTTTGTAATTCCAATCCATATTTTCATAACCTTTCAAAGGAAACAACAAGATTTAACTTCAAAGATATGATACAATACAATAAAGTTTGAAGTCAATAATCATCTTAAAACAAAGATACCCAACAAGGAAATCAATGTATTGATGGTATTTGTTACTTCATATAAATAATGAAAAACTACTCACAATTTTTGTGCTTCTTTATGTAGTCTTTGAAAAAGAAAGATGATAGAGACCAAACTTCTTACTTTCTCCCAATTTCTACAATAGGGTTTTAAAATTTAAAACAAGCATTCAAAAACTTGAAGTTGAGGGTGATAATAAATTTACATAAAACTTCGTAAAAAAAATTTAAGAAAAAACTATGAGAAAGGAAGTGTATACATGAATCTCCAATAATGAATATAAAAATAAAAATTTTACCAAGCATAAGAATAATCAAGAATAGTGATTTTAATCTAATTATTAAGCATATCATAATAAAAGAATCAACAATAATCAAGGAAACTTAGATAGAAGACTCAATGCCTCTTACAATCAAATATATATTTGATTAAAATGCTCAATTATAATATATCAAGATTATTCAATGATCCATGCATTATTCATATATTGATGTAGCATTCAATTATATTTTTTAATCAAAAAATTGTCCATGTCCAAAAAAAAAAATCAACCACAACCTAAAAACTAATTATGATTATAAAAAATACTTTAAAAACATTGGAATATTAACTTTCACTTCCAAAACAAATCCAAAAAAATACTTTATGAATAAGTCCTTTAAATTCCTAAAAGCTACTTTTAAATAATCATCCAAAACTTGAATTTAGGAAAGAAGTATTCAATTTGAATCACTTATACATTCGATCATGACAAAATGACAAAATTGCATCTGTCTTTCCAAACTAGTGCATCACCTAATGTTTCTTAAGCTTTTGAAATCATTTCTCCATTACATCATCGTAATAGGTAATGATCTTCCCTACTAACTAGCTAGTTTTTTAACAAATCTTGAAAAGCTTGAAAGAATCAAAGACATTCACAAACCTCTACAATGTTCCCACCAATATACTAGGGCACAACTTTTCATACTAAAAACAAACATCAAATAGTTCACTATTCAGAAACATGTCCAACTAAAAAGTGGTCAAAAATATCAACAATTAGTAGAGCCTTCAATCAAAGCCATCACCCATACACCTAGAATATATAATACAAGTACACAAGTTTCAAAAACAACTAAAAAGACCCCAAACATAAAGAACTAAACAAACCCCAAACATCTTATAATATAATGATGGTAAGATATATATATATGAAAAAATAAAAATATTATGAAATATTTATGTAATATATATAATTTGTAACAAATTAAAATAATGTAATTATATTAAATAGTGTTCTCAATAACATATGAGCTATTTATACTAGATAGTAATTTAGTATTGTTTATATTAGATAAACATATGAACTATTTATACTAGATAGTAATTTACTATTATTATGATAATTTATCCTATAAATGTGTAATATATATTACATTACAGTATAAAATACTGTAATAAACTATATTATATAATAATTTAGTATTATTGTGATATATTATAAAATATATATGTAATATATATAATTTTTAATAAATTAAAATAATGTAATTATATTAAATAGTATTTTCAATAGCATATGAGCTATTTATAATAGATAGTAATTTACTATTGTTTATACAAGATAGTAATTTACTATTGTTGTTATAATTTATCCTATAAATGTGTAATATATATTACATTACATTATAAAATATTATAATAAGCTATAGTATATAATAATTTAGTATTATTATGATATATTATCTTATAAATGCATAATATATTATAAAAAGGCTTTAAATACTTTATAAAGTAATAATAACTATATATATGTATGAAATATTTGTGGTATATATAATATTTTAATAATATTTATGTTGATAGTAATTTACTATTGTTGTGATAATTTATCCTATAAATATGTAATATATATTATATACATTATAAAATATTGTAATAAACTATATTATATAATAATTTAGTATTATTATGATATATTATCTTATAAATGCATAATATATTATAAAAAGGCTTTAAATACCTTATAAAATAATATTTTAAATATATATATATAGGAATTATCTTATAAGTCATAATATATTATAAAAAGGCTTTAAATACCTTATAAAATAATAATATAAATATATATATAGAAAAATTCAAATATTATGAAATATTTTTAGTATATATAATATTTATATTTGATTTTTTTTTTTTTTTTTTTTTTTTTTTTTTTTTTTTTTTTTTTTTTTTTTTTTTTTATAAAATATTATATTAAACTATTCTGAATAGTAAGTTGTGATTACATTATAAAATACTATATTAAAATTATACTATATAATAATTTAGTATTATTATGATATATTATCCTATAAATGCATAATGTATTATAAAGGTTTAAATATCTTATAAAAATAATAATAGTTATATATATATATATATATATATACATATATATATATGAAAAATTAAAATATTATAAAATATTTTTAATATATATAATATTTTTAATAATATTTATATTTGATAGTAATTTATAGTATTGTGATATATTATTTTATAATATTTATATTTGATAGTAATTTACTAGTATTGTGATATATTATTTTATAAATGCATATTATCTTATTAAATGCATAATGTATTATAAAAAGGTTTTAAATACCTTATAAAATAATAATAGTTATATATATATATATATGAAAAATTAAAATATTATATAATATTTTTAATAATATTTATATTTGATAGTAATTTACTAGTATTGTGATATATTATCTTATAAATGCATATAGTAAGTTGTGATTACATTATAAAATACTATATTAAACTATACTTGATAGTAAGTTGTGATTACATTATAAAATACTATATTAAACTATACTTGATAGTAAGTTGTGATTACATTATAAAATACTATATATAATCTTATAAATGTATAATATATATTATTATTATAAAATACTATATATAGTTTATTATGTACTATATGCAATATATTAAATAAAATTGTATTTATAGTATGTAGTATAATACTATACACACCAAGGATGACGTGTTAAAGGACATCAAAGTATCTTTGAATGGTGTCTAATCACATCCAAGCATTCCCAACATTATTCAGGAACATCTCAGTGTTCATCTGTCAAAATGGAATTCCCTAGGCCTTGGGGACTAATGTGGAAACACATGGCTCAAAGAATGAATCAACGAAGCCAATGTGTAGATCGGACAAGTAAAAGCTTTGTCACATAAATCATTCAATTTGAGGGGTTTGGGGTTATTTTCCCTTTTGACATTTATACTTGATGCTGATGAGTTTTTCCATACACCCATGCATTAAACTCTAAATAGCCTAAAAATTATTTGTAAGTTAGGGATTGACTCACAAGTACTTGCCAATCTCACTCGCCACATACTCCAAAACTATTTAATCCAGTTCAACGACTAAGTAGTGTTTGACTCTAGGGTACTTAGACAACGACCTCGACCTAGATGACATCTCAAACGCTAACAAAAATCGAATCATTATTGTTTTGCAAAGTGGGCAAAGCCATCCTCGCAATATCTAATTAGGTGTAGAGCCATGTATTATGAAGAATCATGCCATCAAAGATGGTTGTAATTCAATGGTAAGTTTTGATTATCATATCAAACTCATGTGAACGAGTATCTTGAAATCATCCCACAATGCAAAATTGTCAAATTTAATTACATAGTCAAAGGTATGAATGACTTTTGGGCATGTTAAATTCACTTCCAAGACAATCTTGAAATTCACTTTAAATCATGTCACTCTGCAAAGTGACTCTTGTGACTCTTGTCAAATTTAATTACAAGGATATCAATGATTTTCGGATATGTTAAATGCACTTCCAAGACAACATTATATGGTTTATGTTGGGATTTGATCTCATTGAACCTAAGCCAAACTAGATGAATTGAAATTATACCCGGGGAAAATGAAGAGCACACTGTAAATGTGTGTTGCCACTTCATATGAATTTTATTAAAGTTTGTTACTGCCCTCAGTCCCATAATCAAAAGCAAAACACATAAACACATGGAGATTGTAAAGTCATCATATGATCATGACTCAACAATGCATTTAGGACAGTTTGGCAATTCAACTATTAATAGCTTATGATCATTGAATTATTGACCAAATGAAATTTTCACATGATAGCATAAGCAAATGCTTGGATTGAATCCTTTACACAGGGACGTTTATATAAAGAATGGGTGCCAGAAGGTGTTATTTACATTTTGGTTAACTACAAAATAAAACATAACTTCAGTCAGTTACTGTACTCGAAGTACTTGGGATCTTCCGGAAAATGATACTCAACTTGTAACTGCCACAGATCAACAAATGCAAGTGTCAGGAAAAGTATGTATGCATCTCTGGCCCAAAACAAATAAAGATAATAAACACCCTTTTTTTGAACTTTCAGGTTTGCCCACAATAAAATGTTTAATGGTCTCTGCATATTCTACTTTGGTATATCAGTTCTTGTTCTCCAAGCAATTTACAATTTTTTCCATGAACATGAAAAGCATAAAGGATTCTTTTAAGCCCAAATTTCAATATAGTTCGGGCAGCTTTTCAATGGTCTCAAAAGAACATTTCACGTAGCTACAATCTTAAATGCAAAATTTAAAGAGCATTTCAAGTAAATAAAGTGCTTGATTCATTATATTACAGGTAATTGAAACAAGCAAAGAAGATACAAGCAGAAATAAAGTGGGAATCAGATACTTGTCTTAACTCTGATCATTTGATTATATGGGGGATGTGTGACTTTGACTTTATTTTTAAACATAGTTAGGTTATAAATTTATCATAAAAAGAAAAGTAATAACAAAATTTTCACAAGCACATATCAATGAAAGATGAATGATCAACTGGAACGAAGATCTACTGAGGACTGCACCCTGATGCAAGATAATATAGTGCAAATAATGCAATTACTTTTTCAAACAGAAATATCTAGAAATGCCAGAAATGTGTAAACAAAGGCTGATAGTTTTAAGTGGACAAAGGAAATGCTTTAGTCTGTCAAGGACAAAAGAATCTCATCATGTTTTTCTTACTGGCCCATTTTCAAGCATGTGAATGATGAAAAAGCCTTGGATGGAATTTTACAGGTTATGCCAAATAAGAAATGATTCTTCAAAAGGTTTCCATCTGCAGACTAGCCTAGAAAAATGTTAAAAATATCAAAATTGGATTTTTCAAATGAAGCTCCCTAAAACTTTCTAAAAATGATCATGTAGAATGGTAAGTACATAATGCAGACTAGGGATGGCCGTGAAGAAAAAAATAATATCCAAAGAATCTGCAAGTGCTCTTCAGAATGAGAGACTAAAGAAATATCTAGAAATGCCTAAAATGTTGAGGTAAAGGCTGATAGTTTTAAGTGGACAAAGGAAATGCTTTAGTCTGTCAGGGACAAAAGAATCTCATCATGTTTTGCTTATGGGCCCATTTTCAAGCATGTGAATGATGAAAAAGCCTTGGATGGAATTCTACAGGTTACGCCAAATAAGAAATGATTCTTCAAAAGGTTTCCATCTGCAGACTAGCCTAGAAAGATGTTAAAAATATCAAAATTGGATTTTTCAAATTAAGCTCCCTAAAACTTTGTAAAAATGATCATGTAGAATGGTAAGTACATAATGCAGACTAGGGATGGCAGTGAAGAAAAAAATAATATCCAAAGAATCTGCAAGTGCTCTTCGGAATGAGAGACTAAAGTTAACCAAACCATCATTCCTGCTAAAATATGCAACTTCAATCTATACAACAATCATCCGGGTATTACACAATACTTATCCATACCAAATAAAAATCCATAGCAAAGAACATACACCCAACATTCAGTGTAAGAACATAAATTATACACTGAAATATCTTTCTGCATCAACCCTCACCACAATTTACAGACTAAAACTCATCCAATGTGTATTTGCCATTACTTGCACACAACCAAATTACAGTTGAAAATAGGAAAGCAATTGTATGCCAGCCCCTCTTTTTGTTTCAACCCAGATAATGTGTAGAGTTACACAAGTTAAACCTTTAAAAACTATACAATTCAATATGAGATATATTATCATCCATCATATAGTCTGAGCTACAATGGAACTAAAACAGATGAGATATGATATAAACAGATCATATAGTCTGAGCTATAATGGAACTAAAACAGATGAGATATGATATAAACAGATCCCACATGCAGATCATGCCTCGGAATTTTTTGAGAAATAATTAAACTGCAACTCAAATTATATACACTGGTGACTGAATAGTTTTTCTTTGTAATTCAAGTTCTATATATAATCACAGGAACCCTAAATGCTACAACTCCTTACATCCATTATGATCAATCAAATGAGGAATTCTTATGGCATTAAAATTATAGAAACAACTGCATATTCCAACAGGGAAGAACCCTCTCTTCTAGTGCATCTATCATGATTTGATTTCTATATCAGCATTAGCATTGCATAAATTTCATTCATTCGGGAAGAACCCTTCCTTCTAGTGCATCTACTTCAAATTGATTTCTATATCAGCATTAGCATTGAATAAATTTGATTCTTTATCTTTACATTTTAAGAATACTTGCTAGACACGACCTTTCCATTGTTTTTGGGCCTACTATGGTAGACCATACTGGTTGCACTTACTTTTGCTTTCAAAAACACAAAAAAATATATATTAAATTGTATTCCATAACCAATACAAGCAAAAGTGGATCTTTCAAAATTTTCATGAAAACCAAAATTGATAGCTTGGGTAAAATGTTTACTCAAAGACAGAGCATAGCAAACCTCGTACCTTGCCTTCATCTGCATCTGAATGTCGCTGAGGGAAAACAACTCGCAGATCATTGTACAAGTAGAAGCGCCTTTCCTCTTCGACTTGCATAGAATTATTCAACATTGGAGAAGGCGATGCAGAATCTGATTTGCATTTTAATGATGTATTTGAACCCCTTTTGAGGGCAGGGCACAGAAAGCGGAGATGCAGTAAATAACGGAAAACACCACCACCTGATGCATTTTCATTAACCTTGGCTGAATTAAGTCCAGCTTTCTTGCCAGAATTATTACAAATGTCTATTGAACTATAATCCTCTTTTTGGACACCCCGATTTTGGGAAGGGGTTAAATCACCATTTAAAATCCTTTTATCCACAGTGGCATTAATCACGTCATTTTTTTCCAAAATGTTGTCAGGTTCGGATGAAGTTGAATTCACTTTGTCGGAGCCCATGACAACGCTGTGAATATCACAATCCACAGGCTTTTGTGAGTATGTACAATCTGAATTAGTCAAACCACGATTAAACTGTATACTTCTGTCTTGTACAGGTGCCGATGAAGCTGCTGGATTCCTTGGAGAACCCTCCCTTGTTGAAGCTGCTGTGATTCCACTTGATGCTAAAGTGACCTTCTGCCGCATAAATGTCTGCTTCCATTCAAGTGCACCAGAAACCCATCAATAGTTTGCCCCTCTGTACAAAGTTGAACAATATTTGCTGCAAAAAATAAAAAAGAACTGATTGAAATGGACAGATAGCAGGTGGTGTAAAATGTAATGTCCCCAAGGCCGAGCGCAGTTGTAAATCTGATGTATGAAATGAATTGTAAATATGTGTTATAGGCTGGTGAGCCAAGTTTGTATAAGCCGGTGGGCT
>SNQJ01S0008391.1:17772-62845 GCA_010110895.2 Picea sitchensis | reverse complement strand
CTGAGACTTCCTGATCCGACCTGTTGCCAAGACCCAGAGAGGGAGGTTAGCACCGATGGATTGTGCTTGTGAAGGTGTATACTCCCGGGCAGAACAGGCATGTGGGGAATGAGAGTCTGGTAGTAGTGGGCGTAAGATGGCATCTTGGGAAGAATCCTTCCAGATTTTCTGTGTTGTTTCCCCTGTAACCTCAGCCTAGCCTAGGATTCCTTGCCTTGGGGTGGAGCTTAGTCCCAGCTCGAGGGTGACCCATTGCTGAGCTAATGAGCAGTGCGGTCTAAGGCTGGGAGGTTCGTGGAAGGCCTGCACTTGGTTGGTGGAACTGCCACTGTTTCAAAGACAAGTACCTAATTATGCTTTAATCGTGTTTTGCATGACTGTGTTGCTTATGTTATCATGAATTCCGTTGTGTATATGAATTATTATTAAACGCTATTGATTGTTAATTATAGCAGTAAATAATATGTTTTACTCTGAACTTAAATGTGTTTATTTGTTTAAATGCATGTGGATTATATAATACCTGTATGAGTTATGTACAAAGTGGTGTTATAGATTTCTTTTAAGAGTGTTTAAGCCTTGGTAGCCAGAAAAGGTGCACTACATAAAATACGCGAGAGGAATTGAGTTGTAGCCTGTAGGCAAGTTGACAGGGGAAAGGCTTTGCAATCATCTGCTTAAGCCAAAGTATCTTGTTATCATATGTTGGTTTGGGCAAAGGGTGCATAGCATCTTTCATTCATTTTATTCAACTCTTCTATACAACTCTAGCTTCACTTTATCCATGGGTTGTATGGTAGAAAAGAGAATAGAATCAAACTAACTAAAACCTGATCATTGCAGTAAGATGCTGATCTGGCTTCAGTTGACCAACAGGAAAACTAGACAACAGGCAGGCAAGAAATATGCATATCTACTTTATTATATCAAGTTTCTTGCCAAATTTACTGGTGAAGATAGCCTACATCAATAAATAATATCCTTTCCATATGTTAAAGAACAACACCCTATAAATAAAATGATAAATAAAATGAAAAAAATAAGATCGATATGTACTAAAAATCATGATTTGAGGCAATCTGCCCCCAAATAGAAAAAATAGGCTTACATAATAGTAAGTACATAAGATACTATAAGGCAACTTATACAGTAAATATGAAGAAGCAACAAGAAAAGGACATTGGTGTTGGAAAAAATTTAAATTTTTATTATTCATAAAACTACACTTTATTCAACAATTCAAGTTATGCAAACAGTCTCTATGGTCATTTCCATCAGAAAGTAATCCACTCTAATCATATTCATGCATTTTTCATCACTGTACAGCAGCAACATGCAAGCAGAAAAAGTAAGCATAACTTCAACATAAGCTTTTTGTCAGACTTCAATTTTGGGAACATATATATTTTGTTAAAACTAACATTTAGATCTTGAAGACACACTTTTCCATCTTATAAAATTTAAAGTTTCAAGGGCGAAACTGTAAGTTGCCACAGGGAGCCTAGAAGACCTAAAACTATCGTACCATGGGTGTTGGCAACTTCAGCTTCATTGGTATTAAAGGTGGATCCTAGCTAACCTAAACACCTGAGAACAGTTTGTACGCTTTTTTAATACTGGTTACATTCTTATTCGAGTCATCCTTCATAATCATGAGCCCAAAATATAATTGTCACATCCCTCAAGCTTTATATGTCCATTAAAATAGGCCTAGCAGATGCATGTCAGAACCTTTATTTATAAATTTTTGAATTTTCATTGGCATCCCGAAATTAGGAATCAGGGAATCGACACCCTAACCCCAATTTTTTTATAAATCATATTTAATTTATAAACTGAAATAAAGTTCTGGAAAACACATAAAAATTAGAGATTACATTGTTTCTGATTTCATCATTCATACAATTATAATTCATATTCAGATTCATATTTGAGAATCGGATTCATCATTCATAGAATCATACATAACCAAAATTTTGAATTAAAATTTCTGATTTCTAATAAACCATTAAACTGTTAACAGAAATAAGATTCCTACAAAAACAAAATTTTTATTCTAATTTCATATTTTCATTTCAGAAATGTGAAAATTAGCACTAAGAAATTACATCATAGATTCATAAAATATAATCATAATCATAGAAATAAGGGTTTTTTCCCTGAAAAAGAAGATTTCTATACATGTTGCACTCCAAACTCACCAACTGAGGGTGCTGCTATGCCAAACCTGCTCTCCAAATGCATGTTGTTATGTTGTCACTGTCAATATGCTAATGCTCTCCAAATCCTTGTTGCTATAAGAGCTCTCACGGCTCAACCTCTCACAGTTTGCAAATAAAAGTGAAAAATAATGTTACAGAGATTTAGGTTTTGGTTTTCTAGGGTTTGGTTTACTTCATGTGGTTGTGGGCTCCTCCCCCATCCTCTTTCCCTTCATGTGCCCTTCATTTTCCCATGCAGCTTTGTTTTTTTTTCCATTTTTATTGGCCTTTTCTCAACAAACGATCAATTTCCTCTCCTAGGAAACAGATTCATCACATCCAAACCATTTCTATTTATAGGAAACATTTCCAAAATGAAAAATGCCAAAAAAATGGTGATTATGAACAATGTTTTTAAAACCAGTCAGTTAAGCCAGTCAGACCCTCCAAAAGCTCTAAACCAGGCCTCAGACATGTTTGGTGTCCGAACCAGTCTGGGACAACCCGCACAAGGTATTGCCTAACAAAATTAAATTTAAAACCTACAGCGACACTTTCTCACCCCTGAACCCTAAAGTGAGGTTTTATATAGAGGCCCCCCTTTCCCCCCTTCTATTTGCCATACACCTCTCTCATTAAGCATTTGTGAGCATTTGGAGTTTGTGGAGCTGCACTGAAGAGTACTGATTTGGACAAAGCTCAGAGCTTATTTGGCATTCCTTGTGAGTTGCTTGCAGTGGATTTGGCATCTAAATTATGAGGCTATAGTGCATCTACAAGCTTGGAGGTGCTCTTGACCGGATTCTTGTGCCCATTGATCTCATTCAAGGTATGTTAAATTTGACTCTCTTGTAAAATTGCAGATCTGAAATAAATTTCTTTTGCTGCAAAAAAATAAGATAGGATTTGCAGATTTGTTTGCATTTACCATGTGCCTCCCCCACCCTCCACCCCAAGTCTAAGACCCAACATGGTCCCTTTCTGATGTTGATAATGAGATTTGTTGCAAATATTGCAAGAAACACATAAAGTGGGGGGGCATTCATAGGTTGAAATAACACTTGGCTAGTCAAAGAGGCCAAGTTGCCCCATGTGATGCTAAAGACATCAGACTCATTAGATTGGAAATGCAAAACCACTTGAGAAATATAAAGAAGACAAGGCTAAGTTAAAAGAGAAAAGTTGAAATAGGGAGAAAGGGGCAGGTTGCCATGGGATCCCTAACAAACCCTAGTGTTGAAGACTCTTGCTCTAACCCTTTTGTCAATGTTATGGACCCCTTTCGGTACGTTTCTCCCTTTCCAGAAAACCGGCCTCAAAAGAGGAAGAACCTTCAAAGTTTGTTTTCACCCTCCACCCCTACTAGTGCCTCCCAACCGAGTCAACCCACATTAGATAACCATTGAAAGAAGCAATACAAAGACTCCATTTTTGAATACATAGCTAGATTGTGGTATCATGCAAATATCCCCTTCAATGTTTCCCGTTCACCTTATTACTAACCAATGTTGGATTCCATTGTTGTTGTCAGTAAGGGATTCAAAGGCCCTAGTATGCATGACTTGAGGGGATCTCTTTTGCAAAAAGGAGTTGGGTCCATAGATGACTATTTGAAGGGTTTTAAAGATTCATGGACCTAAATGGGATGTACCATCATGTCAAACAGACAAAGTAATGGAAATAAACATACCACGATAAATTTCATTGTCTCTTGCCCACAAGGAACCATGTTTTTGAAATCAATTGATGCATCTAATAAGGTGAAAGATGCAAACTTGTTATTTCATCTTTTGAATGAGGTTGTTGTGTTTGTGAGGGTGGCAAATGTTGTTCAAATCATCACAAACAATGCCTCTAACTATGTTCTTGCTGGTAAGATATTAATAGAGTAAATACAAAAACATCTTCTAGACCCCTTGTGTTGCACATTGCATAGACCTCATGCTTGAGGATATAGGTAAATAGGATTGGATCAAACATTGTAGCTCATGCCAAGAGCACTACAAAATGCATCTACAACCACTCAAGGGTATTGAACCTAATGAGGAAAAACACCAAGGGTGGGGAGCTTGTTAGGCCTGTCGTCATGAGATTTGCAACAAACTTCCTCACATTGCAATGTCTCCTTTCCCAAGGACAAAACTTGAAAAAGATGATTTCAAGTGATGAATGAAATGCATCTTAGTGGAGCCAAAAACAAGATGTGAAAGATA
The DNA here is from genome assembly GCA_010110895.2 of Picea sitchensis. Taxonomy (NCBI): domain Eukaryota; kingdom Viridiplantae; phylum Streptophyta; class Pinopsida; order Pinales; family Pinaceae; genus Picea; species Picea sitchensis. The sequence continues at coordinate 58,431 of SNQJ01S0008391.1, read as the reverse complement.
CCAAAAAGAAAGCTTTTGAGAACTCATTTTGGAAAAAAGCAACAAAGGTTGTGAAACTTGTTGAACCCCTTGTTAAGGTGTTATTGTTGGTAGATGGGGAAAATTGGCCATGGGTTACATTTATGAGGCCATGTATTAGGTAAAGGAGCAAATAAAGGCAACATACAAGGATAGAGTATCTAGGTATGGACCTATCTAGGAGATCACTGGTATTAGATGGAATAATTAGCCCCATCACCCTATATATGCAGTTAGGTATTCCCTAAACCCAAGGTATCATTACATAGCTGACTTTGGAGAAGATCAAACTAGAAAGGTCAAAGATGGATTGCATGAGTACCTAGAGTGCATGATCCGCCATGACAGTCGATCGCTGGAAATACACCAACCATTCAGTGTTTTCAATAGAGCCATGAGTACCTTTGGCAAAAACATAGCAAAGATTGCAAGAGATGTGGACCAACCAAGTAAGCAACGCCAAAGCTTTGTAAGTTCAGTTGTTTAAACTTTGTTTACTTGAATTTGTTGCCAAAGTCACAATCTAATTTATTGAATTAACTAATCTTGTCTTTGACCATCATGAATTAATCATTTATCACAGTACATTGGTGGGAGTCATTTGGTAGCCAATGTCCTCATCTACAAAAATTTGCAATTCGAATCCTGAGTCAAACTTGTAGAGCTTCAGGGTGTAAGCACAATTGCTCTATCTTTGCGCGGATTCACACGAAGAAGAGAAACCATTTGAACAACAACAATTAAATGATCTCATCTTCATGCAATACAAGCTCCAACTAAGGTGCAGACAGTTACTAAACAAAAGACTTCATATAGATCCCACTATCTTAGATGATATTGATCCAACCTCGGAATGGATAAAGGAGACTCACTAGACAAAGTTTGATTTTGATGACTTGGGGTGGATGGCTTTAGATGATGGTCCACTAGTAACACTAGGCATGACAGGCACTAGCCATGCTACTACTAGTACTAGTACTGTAGATGTCCCCGAGGAGTCCAATGAATTTGAGCCAAAGGATGGTCTTATAGTTCATGTCAAGGATCCCATTTCCAACAATGGTGATGAGTTTGATGAGTGATAATGTTAATCAATGATACGTAGTAGACTAGTAGCTTGAAGCTGTAAAACTTAAAGAAAATATAAATATACAGAATAGAACAAAACAACCACTCTTAACACTAGATAAAATAAAGGATTGTATTAATTTCAGGTTGGAATACAATGCAAGTGACACATCTTACATCCCTCTCTATTCTGTTGTATGGAACCATACTGTAGACGTCGTATGGATTTGTCCCTAGATGTACGTATCATGCCTCCTCTTCTCTATTTCTCAGAAAATGAGTACAACGTTTTCTTCTTGTTCTGGAGATATTTGGCCCTAGCTCGACCTTCCTCTCTATGGCTTGATAAAACTAATCAAACCCTGGCTCGACCGTACCTGGTACGAGCTGTACAGAACTCTACGGGTTCCTTTTTTTCCTTCACTCAGCTAGCTCGGCCCCTTTTTCTAGCTCGAGTTCTTCTCGCCTTTAGGTATTTTGTCTAGATTCCCTTTTTACTCCCTTTGAGGTCCATGTGGGCCCTAGTCAATCGATCCCAGCCATTAGATCTTGACTAGATCAATGGCTGGGGCTTATTCTTTCAGTGCGATAATTTATGTCTATACTTTATGTAATTTTACTTACACAGAAAATTAATCCTCACTATCTTTTCAACACTCTCTCTTAGTGAGGAATGGGTTTTCTATGATCCCCAATTTTTCCCGAAAATACTAAAATTTTCCCTTAGACAATCCTTTAGTAAGAATGTTTGCAACTTGCTCATTAGTGGAGACATATTGAAGCTTCACTGCCTCTTTCTGTACTCTGTCCCTAATGAAGTGATATCTGATTTCAATGTGCTTGGATCTATCATGAAATATTAGATTCTCAGATAGTTTAATATAGCTCTGATTATCATAGTATATTGTAGTGGGATTCGGCTTTGTATCAAACAAGTCTACAAGAATTTTCCGAAGCCAAAGGGCTTCACAACTTGCCTGATTGGCTGCCATGTACTCGGTTTCTGCTAAGCTGAGAGCTATTGATCTTTATTTTCTGTTGTACCAAGAGATCATGCCCGATCCCAAACTGAAACAGCCTCCAAAGGTACTCTTTCTATGAGTTGTGCTTCTGGGCCAATCTGAATTGAAATATCCCGCTAGTTTGACTTGGTCTCCTTGGACATACCGAAGTCTGTATTCTATGATACCTCAAGCTATGTTTAGCCACAATCCAATGTACTCTCCTCGGGTTCACCATGTGTTTACTGAGAGTGTTGACAAAAAAACATATATCAGATCTAGTATTAGTCAAATACATCAAGCATACAATTAATTATTTGTAAATGGTAGGATTCACCTTCTCTGACTCAGAAGAGTTTAGTTTCTTGAGATTAGTAATCATGGGAGTGGCCATGGGTTTACAGTCCTCCATTCCAAGTCTTTTGAGAATCGCAACTGTATATTTTCCTTGACCAAGGAAAGTTTCACCCTTTTGCTGCCAAATCTCTAGCCAAAGAAAATAATGCATTAGGCCCGAGTCCTTCATCTCAAATTCTTCAACTAGGTCTTGCTTGCAACCTGTGATTAGATTCTCTGCTCCTATTAGGAAGAGATCGTCCACAGAGTACAAGAATGAGAATGTCCCCTTTTCTTATGAGAAGGTAGAGATTTGGATCAGCATCACTTGACAAATCCAATGCTTTGTAGATAGTTGTCTATTATGGAGTACCACACTCTGGGTGCTTGTTTGAGACCATACAGAGCCTTCTTTAGTCAACAAACATGACTTGTTATGTCATGAACTTCAAACCCTTGTGGTTGTTCCAAATAGACCTCCTCCTCAATCTTCCCATTGAGGAATGTTGTTTTAACGTCCATTTGATGTATTTTCCACCCCATCTGAGTGGCAATGAATATAACTGCACAAATGGAGGTGTAGCGAGCTACTGGGGCAAAGGTCTCTTCATCATCCACTCTAGCCTTATATTTGTCAATGCTTCCATCTGCTGCATGTTTTATCTTATATATCCATTTGGGTGACTACGGTTGTCCTTTGGTTTTGGGTGAATTTCCCAAACATCATTCTTTGTTATGGAGGTATATTCCTCCATCATTGAATCCTTCCAAGCTTTCTTCTCAATAACTTCTTCAAAGTAGGTTAGTTACGGTAGAATATATAGAAGATTGTGCTCATTTCACCATAGACAATATAGCAATATTGTCCCACTAACCATAGGCACAAGGCCACCCTGAGATAGGCAGAATAATTAGGAATGACCTAGAGACCAGCGTAACCAAGGGTGGTGTGCCTCAACCACTATAGAGCCCGAGGAAAGTCAACCGTAACAAAGAGACCAAGTCACCATTCTTTGCGGTACAGCCTCTCCTCCGGTCATGCGCACCACTTGTCCTTATGGGTTGTGAGGTAAGAGTGACAAATGAGCTCTAAGCCCTCTTATTTATAGTCCTCCAGATGACCTAATAGGGCCGACTTCTCTTCTTGGAGACTAAAAAGAAACTCAATATTAGGGCCGACTTCTCTTCTTGGAGACTAAAAAACTCAATATTAGTTATTCTCTTGAGCCGACTTGTCTTCGAGGGTTATTATCCAACGTTTTAGGGCTTCTCTTGCTTCCCGAAATATTCTAGTCTCGTCAAAGGTTACACGTAGAGGTTAATACCTCCTGCAGCTACCATAATATCAACAAGTTCGGATTCAATTATGTTACTCATGAGGGCAACATATCCTGAGTATCTCTGAGGGGGTATGCTTGTCCAGACTAAGGTCTTTGGTGACTTTACTTGCTCACTAGCTTCCTTCGGCAATTGTTCGGCCCACTTTGGTTTCCTTTTCCTGGAAAAGGTTGGTTGTTCTTCCTCTTGTTGATCCCCTATGGGAAGATCTACCCCTTTTGGGGACAGTGCCTCTTCCTGCTGGAAAACTTTTGTTTCCGAAATGTCCCTGTCCTGACATGATTTTCGGAGGGCTCTTTCTTCTTCAAATTTTATGTCTCTGCATACTACTGTCTTCCTGGTGGAAGGAACATATATCCTGTAGGATTTGGATGTCTCACTATATCACACCAAGATTCCCTTCTTTGTTGTAGGGTCTAACTTAGTCCTTTTCTCAGCAGGGATATGGCAGTAAACTGCACAGCCAAAGATGCGAAGGTGGTTGATGTTTGGTTTCTTCCCTGTGAATGCTTCTTCAGGTGTTACATTTCCAAGCACTTTATGAGGGCTTCTATTTTGAATATACACAGCAGTATTACATGCTTCGACCCAAAGGAACTTGGGAAGATCCTGATCATGCAGAATTGCCTTTTCTGCACCAACAATGGCTCTATTTTTCCTCTCTGAAACCCCATTTTGTTGAGGGGTATAAGGAACTGTTAGTTCTCTTTTGATTCCAGCTTCAACACAGAATTTCTTGAAGGCATGGGATGTGTATTCCCCCCCATTATCAGATCTGAGGGCTTTTATTCTTTTTCTTGTTTGGTTTTCGACAAAAACTTTGAATTCTTGAAATCTCCTGAGCACCTCTTCTGAGGTTTTTCCCATCAAGAAATAAATCCAAGTTTTTCTGGTGAAGTCATCTATGAAGGTGATGTAGTATTTGAACTTCCCTCCTATGGACAATGATGACATGGGACCACAGATGTCAATATGAGCCAAGTCCAAGATGCCTTGGGACCTAGAGTCACTCTTAGGGAAGGGTGCTCTTACATATTTACCTAGAGCGCATCCCTTACATACCTCATGGTGTTCTGTGGAGAAGAAAGGTATTCCTGTCACAATCTTGCCCAGAATTTTAAGGGCTCCATGTCCCAGATGGGCCACACGCCTGTGCCATAACTCACAGTCTCTGGTGTTGTTACTGCTTTCTAAAGCTATATGAGAGTCTAACTGCAACTTATACACCTTGTCCTTTCTTACTCCAATAACTTGTTCAGATCCCTTACCCAGACCTTTTGGTTTGATATAAGCCCTTTGATCCTTGAAGGAGACTTCATACCCTTTGTCTTCTAGAGCAGAAACTGAGATTCTTCCTTAGCCCCGGAACATAAAGGACATTTGAGAGGTAAAGAGGCTTATTGGACTCCCTCTCAAATTTTATAGTTCCTATTTCTTTTGGGTGATAAGCATAATCATCACCAAGAAAAATCTCAAACCCTAATTCCTTTTCGCTTAGACTATTGAAGTAGTGTTTGTGACCAGTCATATGACTGGATGCCCCGTTGTCTATGTACCACACCTCACTGGTTCGTGTACAAGAGAGACATGCTTTGCAGACATCCTCTGCCATTTATCTGGACTTTTCCTGTGATGAGAATTGTTCGATTTGACTTGCCTCTTATACCATGTAAAACTTAAAGAAAATACAAATATACAGAATAGAACAGAACAACCACTCTTAACACTAGATAAAATAAAGAATTTTATTAATTTTATGTTGGAATACAATGCAAGTGACACATCTTACAGCCCTCTCTATTCTGTTGTACGAAATCGTACTGTAGACGTCGTACGGATTTGTCCCTAGCTATACGTATCATGCCTCCTCTTCTCTATTTCTCAGAAAATGAGTAATACAACGTTTCTTCTTGTTCTAGAGGGTATCTGGCCCTAGCTCGACCTTCCTCTCTATGGCTTGATAAAACTGATCAAACCCTAGCTCGATTGTACCTGGTACGAGCTGTACAGAATCGTACGGGTTCCTTTTTTTTATTCACTCAGCTAGCTCAGCCCCTTTTTCTAGCTCGAGTTCTTCTCGCCTTTAGGTATTTTGTCTAGCTTCCCTTTTTACTCCCTTTGAGGTCCATGTGGGCCCTAGTCAATCGATCCAAGCCATTAGATCTTGACTAGATCAATGGTTGGGACTTATTCTTTTAGTGAGATAATTTATGTTTACACTTTATGTAATTTTACTTACAGAGAAAACTAATCCTCACTATCTTTTCAACAGAAGCATGTTGATTTTTGGAGTCTAGAGGCCATTTAGAGCTTTGTTGTTTATGTATTTTTTTTCGAATATGTATTGCACTCAATGTCATTTTGTTATATTCACCCTTACATGGTATATACGTGAGATGACTTTGCATATTTTGTCTCTAATGGTTTGGAATCATGTTTGGAATCTCTAAAATATATTATTTTCCTTAAAATTTAATATTTTGTGTATTTCATAATACATTGTTTCATAAAATTTTAATATTTTATGTATTTTATAATACACTAGTTCATAAACCAAGTCATCTGTCAATTCCGATCCAAGTCTGATCTGACACTTAATCGATTCTGAGTCTGATTCCAACTTTTAAAACATTGGAAATTTGACAATTATGGTTATGTGATTCAACATCTTTCCTAGGTGATGTCAGTAACTCTACTCATAACAATCAATCTATTTCCAACACAATTCTAACTTGTATGGAGGGGTTGAAGGGTTTTTCATAGGCTAAAACTAAGTTATCCTCAAAGTTCGAGCCTTGATATGCCACTCATACAATGCCTTTTGAAAGCACTTCTCCACTTTCAATTGCCACAAAGCAAAATGCCTAGTCAAGTCTAGTTTAACTTTGTAGCAAATTTTATGCAATTTCATATATTTGAAATAAAATACTTCCTATTTCTAAGTCAACACAAACAAGATAAAATGGTTTTCGTAGTTTAACAAGAAAAGCCAAATGGTGTAACTCTCTTTGTTCCATGATGTAACTTTTTTATCCATGACATGTCATGCATTTCTCAAAAAAAATGGTGTCCACGAGATCATTCTTATAAGGAGTGGTCATTACAAGGAAAAATTGCCTATTTGTCGAAACTCATTTTCCTATACTATAAATTTCAGTCAAAGTAATCTCCAAAACCTTTTTGCAACCTTTGACCCAAAATTTGTGTTAGGATAACATGGGCATGACTTCTAGTGACATTAATTTATGTGATGTTCAGTTACATAAGCAATAAATTCCCTTTCCTGATTGTTTGTCAACTTAATGTGGCAACTAAATCTTGCAATAATCATTTTCCAGAATTGAGCAATGTTTCATCCATCATAATGTATCAAGGTAATGCTTCAATCCATAATGTAACCCTGAGTCACCTAACACTGGGACACGAGGACACAAAGATTTGAGGGTCAAACACAATCATGTAGACCCCCCAAAATGAGTCACAAGGGATACACACACACGCACACACATAAGCAACGAGGTCACAAGGTCAAATCCACCTATGTCCCTTGAGGTTAGGCATATATGTTGTCCACCAACAACCTTTACCCCAAGCGCCATTCACAAAATGTGACGAAGCACTTGGAGGGTTTCCTCAAGGAATCTTTCCATGGAAATACACACACACACACATATATATATATATAAATAATTTAACGCCCAAAGAGTTATCTCAAACGGTTGTCCCCACTTTTGCTAAGAATTTGGCTAGTTCCATGTCAACATGTCCCAATTTGAATTCCCCCAAGTGAGGTTCACTAGTATACACCAACGAGTTTACTAGGGATGCCATACACGAATGTGTGAAAGCATACCTCGGGTTTTCCTAGGAATATATATATATTCCTAGGAAAAACCGAGGTATGGAGAGAGAGAGAGATGTTGATTTTTTGAACATTTAGAAAATATAACTACATCAAACACAAAGAAATACCATATAACATACATATAGAATCATAAATCAAGAGTCAAAATTGTAGTTTTCTCATTAATTGTCATCAAAATGTGTTACATAGATAAGATGATACTGTAGATGGGAATGCCAATGGAAAATATAAAACAAGATAGATTCATAGAAGGAATTCATGAATGACCCACCATTTCCATTGCCATTGTGCTCCCTCCTCCTCCAATATATCTAGTCCAAGATCTTCATCCTACTATTGTGGAGAATGACATCACAAGAGGATCGCCATCACCAAAAGTGGCAAACTCTAGGATCGATGTATTAAATTTTAAGATCCAATTTGACCAATGCCTACTCAAAGTTGATGTCCAAACTCATATCCTAAAGAAATGCATCTCTTTGGCCTTCCCTTCAACCACTCTTCTCTCGCCCTATATATATGGCACAGGTTGGTGTGCACATACACCAATGTCTCTGCTCCAGATTTTTCAAGCTTGTTCCTCTTCAAAGTCTATGCATTCCCATATGTGCTCCAATTCTTCTCGCAACAAGAGGATAAAGTAACCTAAGAGAGGAGCCTCATGGCTAACTGTTGTAGAATAATGCATGTTGCCCCATGTCTTTCCCATTGAGCATAGGGAATGTTAATCCCTTTATCTTTGATCACATCATAATCTCTGAATCTTCCAGTGGAAGCAGAAAACTTTATGAATCCCTCCTCCACCTCGTCAAGGGAGATTTTGTCATGATATATCCTGCTCAATGCAATCTTCCTCCACTCTAAAATCTCCCTATCTATGTGAGGAGAGAATTTGTAGATAGGCCCAACATTGAGCCACTCCTCACCATAGTACTTGAGATTAAAGAAGTGGGCTAAGCAATGCAAAGGTATATAATTCTTCTTTCACCTACTGACGAGAATAAGCTATATAGTGTTGAACGAGATCTTTGTTGATGTTAGATACACATAACAATCATTCTCAAAAATAATTGTCCTAGCAAACCCAACCTTGGCATCCCACCCCTCATAAAACATTTCCCAAGATGGCATGGTATGTATTTGCAAACCACAACGAAGAAATGATGGGGTCCATGATCTTAATGGTAATATCTACCTTCTCCCACCAATAATCATCCAACACTATATCTTTGACCTTCTTGGGGAATACATTTAAAATAACCATGGAAGAAAGAGTAGTTTTGACCTCCCTTAACCTCCTAAGCATGATGAATGAGGAGGCAAACCAAGTATGTGCAATCTTTAGCAACATTACATGTGTGAAGGTTTTATATGAGATTGTGGATATGGTGTGCATCATCAATTGACTCTCCCATCCACATCACATACAAAGTAATAGATTTCAGTGCTAAATTCAAATATTGCACAATGAAAGGTGTATAGAATACTTGTAGATATTTATTTTCCACACTCATGTCAATAACCTTGCAAAAATGTGCATTATCTGTGATAATTTGCACACAATAATCAACACCTACTTCAATGATGTAAATGAACATCTCACCCATATATTGTGCATCCCTGTATTTTCCAAGAGCATCCACCACTTTCAAGAAGACCAATCTATTCTTTGATGACAACATGAAATTGATGAGAGGATGGCAAGTTGGATCATCCAGCCATTAGATACAATATTAACACTTGATAAGGGTCGTACTCATTTAATAGGTCTAGGGGTTTTCCACCTCATTCTTTGCCTTAACCAACAGTGTAGTTCTAAGCTTCACCAAACTAGGAGGCCTACCTAATCAAAGCCTCTTCAACTAGAGTTTGACACGTCTCAATAAATAAATGAGAGTGCACAATATTAAATGAAAGAAAAATGAGATAGAAAAGAACTAGATGGTAAGAATCATCTCCTCTTGCAGCCCTGCTTGAAAAATATTGTCCATTGGATCATTAGAAGCATGTCCCTTCCATGTTGCTATTGTTGATCCACTATTAGATTCAGCCCCATAAGGCTTTGCTTTAACTTTCAAAGTCACAAGTAACCTACATGTTGCTACCACGCCAACCGAATCATCTACTTACATACTTTTTCTTTAGTTGGGAGAAACCTTTTTACATGCTCCAATTTCTCTAGTCAAGAAGGCCAACAAATGGCAGAATGATATTGTTTCCAAAATGGTAAACTCAAAAAAATGATCATATAATTCAATATGCAACAAACACTTGAAATCGCAAGGTTCTCCTTGTCTACACATAGTTTTAGGCTTTCCAAAGTGAGGGCATATGAAATGAGGCCAAAAAGACCACTTTATTGTGTGTTTATTAATCTCGACATGCTTTTTCTCGCCCCAAGTGTCGAACAAATAGAGACATGTGAGCCTTGAGTATCTGACACATGTCCAATAAAGGATACACGTCCAACAATTAGAAGTGGCATGTCCAATGAATCGACATATCCGACAGGGGGATTCATAAGATGCGTGAGGGGGAATTCTTGTTTCTTAGCTATAAGCTATAACCATATCATTTTCAATCGTATTCCAAATGGTCCCATAAAATACAAATATTATTGCCCAAATGGAGCCTTGTAATACAAGCAAGTGCACACAAATTTAAAAGGGTTAAACAGTATTGATGAAGACTTTGAATAGCAAAAACAATTGCTAACCCTTTTTATTTGCTACTTTATAATTATTTTATGCTAGTCTCAATTTCGTATTGGCACTGTGATAGATGAATTTTCTCGTTGCTTGATTAAGCAAATAAGCAACCAAAATTTAAAAGCAAGACGCATCAACATGAATGTGAAACTTCCGCCTCCAATTCAATGTGCACCCTCTAACAACATTGCTAAATGTCTCAAAGCCTAAAATCTATTATTTATGAATCACTACAGTGTTTTATCTAGTGTTGCAAATATCTCTAATTCCTCCCGATATTTTCGATTTCTCCAGAGTTTTTAAAGTTGTCGATTTGTCCGATGTTTTTAGAATTCTTCAATTCTAAGTTTATTCTTATCAATATTTTGCAATAATTTCAGATATTTTCCCCAATATTTCTACTAAGTTTCATTCTAGACCCTCAGCTATATATTCCCGAAAATAATAATTACAACATTGGTTTTATACATCTCAAAAATCTTTTTCATTTCAAAAATAACCCTAGTCAAAGCCATTTGATTGAAACTGTATAATCTTTTTGTTTAGTAAAATGTAGTAGGACCACTTGTCAATCCGAAGGGCATAACACATGACACAATCAAATAAAAAAATCATATTTACATATGTAGTTTTGAGTTGGTCTTTTGGGAGAAATACTAACTTGAACATAACTATTAAATCATTAATGAGCTATAGCATGTCTAGCAATTCTTTAATACATATTTATATGATTTATATAGCAAGTGGTCCATCTTTTAGGTTGAATCTAACCATTTTTAACCACAATTGAACCTCACCACTCTTCTTTTTTACCATAACCAAGTCCAATGATTATTATCCACTTTATCATTTTATAAATTTCATCATTAAACTCAAGTTTTACTTAATATCTATTAATCATACCTAACCAGTTTTACCCATTCAATTTTTTCTTAGGAGGACTACTTCTAGTGCAATACCATTAATATCCTTAAAAGAGTAAATGATGACATCCATAAACTCAACTCAACTCTTTAATTCCCAACAATCATCAAAGCACATCCAAGTGTTGCATCAATTATTTGCCCACCATAAATTGCCTCAAAATATTCTAGAGGAAAAGAAGAACATCGCTCTTCTAAGCCCACTTCTACTAAAGCTTCAAGTTTACGTTATTGACCATCTTTAATGTCTCAATCAAGCTGGGTATTAAACTAAAATTATTTACTTACTCTTGTGGAGACTGGCATAGTTTCAACTTCTGACGAGCCATCAATGGCTATACATTACAAGAATGAAACATTTCTACAAATTCATACTCTAACATTCCACTTCTAAATTCTAATAAGAGGCCATTTGGAGCATGCCCCAAGTCATTACAACTTAGTCATTTTATACACATGATGTTGCAAACCTCCCAAACCACAAAGTGAACATGGATATCTGATAAGTGTTGATTTAGGTTTAAGTCCCAATTCTCGCCAACTCAAAATTTAGCAAACAAAGAAATAAATAGCTAGAAATCAAACCATGCTAATGGATCCATTAAGAAGATAAACCTCAATTTCAAGCTAAATTTCCTTGCTAATGCTAGACAATTTTCAACTCTATGTGCATGCTTTAATGTGCTACTATATCCAATCTAAACTTGTGGTGAAATATGAAGGATTTCTCCCACATACTGTATGCCAAATTTTTAGTCTACATTGAATTAACTAAAGAAACACTAAAAGTTATTCCTCTAATAAGGAAAAACATTGCAACCCATACATTCGCTTACAATAAACCTTCTTCCATCCATAGCTTACTACAGCAATATACATTAACTGGGAAATCTCATCTATGCTAAGTGTTTCCTATTAAAGATTTCAATAAAAAAGGTTTTGGCCAATGGTTTGGATATCTTGTTCTTATAACATAGGATTCAATCATTTGCTCTGCTGCACAAATTATAGTTAATTTAAATCAGATACAACTAAAAATAGATTTCATAATTTGTTCAAGCATAGTTGAAACCTATATAATTCTAATGGGAACCTCAATGAATTTGGTTATAACTAGTCAAGTTCTAGATGCAATTTGCTCTACACTAATTGCATCATTTCAAAGTTGACTCGGAAACATCTCTAGTTAAGTATTTCTATGAAAGGTTCTCAAAAATGTTTTCGCTTGCTAGTTATTAGTATCTTTCATTGTATTCCTTCGATCATCAATCACTTGCTTTGCATCCACAATCTCAAGAAATTTAAATTCCATTGCAATTGTGATTCTTAAAACTTGTTCCTAAGTAACAAGTCACGTCCCTCAGGGACCCTGTGTCCATATCCTATGTCTCCAACACGTGCCCTATGTCGAACACCATGGCACGAAAAATATGGGTTTCCTAATGATATGGGTTTGGATAGCAATATTGAGTTGGCATTAGCCAACCTGGATTTTAATGAACCAATGCTAGAGCCTAGAACTAGTCATTTTTTATGATGATGATCCTCTTAAGGGGTCATCCTCCGTACAAGCAGATACAGATCTTGGATTGGATATAGAGGAGGATGGAGGAGAGAGCAGTGGTGGTGATTTTGGTGACATTGACAAGGAGAAGGACTACTTGCATTGACAAGCTATCAGATTCTTCCATCTATGGTTCTATTATCAACCCTATTTTCTATTTGCCATTGATATTTGCACCTATAGTATCTATGTAATACATTTTGATTTTGATGACATCAAATGAATTAATGAGAAAACTGCAATTTATGGTTCTAACATCTAAACTTCTATTCTATGATATATGTGTATAATTTCTTGTGTGTTTGATCATCATTGATGTAGCAACTACTTGTATCAATATTTTATAAATGTTCTAATTCTAAAAAATTTGAATCTTTATGTCTATATTTCATTTTTGTATTTGTAATTTTTTGAATATATGTATGTGTGTGTACATAAAACGTGCCCCCTGTGTCTTCTCTCCAAGGTTGATGTGTCCCATGTCAAATACTTGTATCCATGTGTCCTTTGTATCTCGTGTCCCCGTGCAATGTGGCTTAGACTTGTTTTAATCTAATTGCCACATCAAAAAACATAGTTACAACCTCGGGGAACTTAGTTATGATTAATCCAATTCTATTGGATATACTAAACGAATTGCAAACCTACTTGAATTAGACTTGAGCCTAAATCTGCCCAACTCCCTCATCCTCCTTTCCCTCCTATGGAATTCAAAATCATCAAAATTGGTCTCAAGATGATTGTCTATCTCTATGTATAATTCTTTGTCATGATTATATTTTCCTTTATCTAGAACCAACAATAAATAACATGACATTTGTTGACAGCTTCATATGCTTGTTATATCTAATATGAAGAAATAATATAAGTATTACTACACCTTTGATCAAAAAATATGGATTACTTTTACGTAGATAATGTAAAAGCAGCATGCTGAGAATTCTAAGGTCAAAGAGCTTTATAAGGCGCTCCCAATGCAAAAGAATTTGAATTAACAATCTCACAAAATTGATTCGATTCATGGATTGCATAGAAATTAACAAGTTTGTATCTCTTCCAATTTCACTACCCAAGATCTTCGTTTTTCATTTATTTTTTACCTCGCCTCCCCTTTATTTTCTTCATCCTAATGAATAGAATATGTCATACAATATTGTTTTAATATAATCAGAAAGCTCATGCCAACCACTCAAACCCTTGGAACATACTACCACCCCAAGTGGCGAAGAGCTGACATTGTGGTGTCAAATCTTCTCGTCAATGTGAACTCTTGGGGAAAATCAGCCTGTTATCCCTATAGTAACTTTTATATGTTGAGCGACAGCCCATCCACTCAGCACCATCGGATCACTAAGGCCAACTTTCATCTCTACTTGATAGGTGTGTCTTGTAGTCAAGCTCCCTTGTGTTTTACACTCAATGATCAATTTCTATCTGACCCAAAGAAACCTTGGTAAACCTCCATTACCTTTTGGGAGGCCTACACCCCATAGAAATTGTCTTCCTAAGCCCGTATGTCCTGATGCAAGGTTAGAATTCTAGCTCTCCTAGAGTGGTATCTCATTGCATTATATATCTAGCAATATTTAGTTAAAAAGCTTCATCTAGTTCTCAATGTTTCAGCAATTGTTTGGTTCATGAAATATGATTCCATTGTATGAAACCATCGTTAGAACATTGATGGGTTAAATCCTGAAAAACAACTAGTAGTCATCCAAAAGGGAGCAATTATTAAAGACAAATAAACATCTTATATCAATTTCAAGAGTTGTCCATATGTCACAAGAAGCATCATGATAACCTTTCCAAGATCCATGATGATAAATTTGCATTTATGTGGACTTTTGAAAGATAAGTATCATGAAGTTATGTTCTACCAAATGAGACGAGTATATTTATTGCATTTAATTGATATAGGCTTTTTAACAATCTCACCGACCAATTTCCACATGATTTGCTAGTTGAATAGACTTATGTATGTAGCTCACACATCTATGGTTTACCCAACTCCTATAACATTGTTTAGGAAGTACATTAATTCTTGAACCATCAAAATTGTCTAACTACCAAAGCCATAAGTTGCTAAACAACCTTATATTTTGCAAATAAATTTGTGAAGACAAAATACCCATTTCACAAAAGGGCTCTTATGAATTGACCATGCCCCATATGGTCTTGAAAGCAATGTGATGTAACAAAAGGAAACATAGTATGAAGACAAGAAGGAAGCCCACAACAATCCTTTGAACCACTTTGATGACATAATTCAGGGATTGAACTCACATCCATTGTAAGGAGATGGGTCGTAAGGAAAGAGATATTATCGTTGATAAGGTTATCTATGGGTGGGAAGCTGGAATATTCAACAAATTCTTCAACAAGGAACAGATACAAACTTCCAAACACCATCCTTTGAAAAACTTCAAAGATACTGAACAAGTTGCAAACAGAAGATATGGCATTTTTACCATTCTGTACAATAGGAAATGATCCTCTAGATGTTGATAGTTAAGGCGACTTTCTTGAATATCCCATCCTGAGACAATCTATTTGAACAGGCCATAATCATGGCCAAATCAAGAAACTCACCACAACCATCACCATCTAGAGAACTAGCGTTGATATCTAATCATCAAAAGCCTAACTACAAAAGAGTAGACCTACATCTCCACATTGTGCATGGGTGCTCCCCCTCCAAATCAACATGCCTATAAGGATAGACTTGGCCCAAACAGCATTCATTGAGGCGGTACCATTTTCTCCCTCCTTGCAAATGACCACCCATTTTGCACCCAAGCTTAGGGTTTGAGGCAGGAGAGAGCCACGCCATGTACGAGATGAGAAGGTCAATTTAATTCACTTCCCACTTTGGTCATCCCCAATCAAGTTTCCAAACAAAATATTGGGATTTTCATGTGCAAAACAGAATATTTCCATGCAAGAAAAGAGAAATGCATTCTAGAGGGACTTGTGGAACCTGCAAAACTCATTTTAAAATAGAACGTCAGCAATCTAGAACTTGTTGACCTCATTTTTGGTCAACAATATTGAATCACAAAGTCTTACTAATTCTGACCTAAAGTTTTAGCAATAAATTGGGCCTCACCTCTCTTGAGCCTTATGTTACCCACGATTCTGATATATGTTACCTTGCCTAGTCCTGCATTTTTCACTCTGTGGTTGGCTTTATTGATTATCAATGACCTATGGGTGTGCTCTAGTGCTTTATGGTTTGAATTGTTCGTCATACTAGTGTTGTGGGACTCCGTTGTTGTTTGCTAGCATTGGGAGCTTGTCCTCTGTTTGTGCAATCGCCAAGGACCAGGGTAGGCTTGTGGCCCTGTTCACTCTTTCTTTGAATGCTTGGTTTGTTGACTGGTAATTGGTGGTCTGCCGCCATGATTTTGTGTTTTGAGGTTGCATATCCCTGGTGAATGTTGTTTGTCCTTAATCTTAGCTGTTATTTAATTATTCCTTGTTCGCTTACTGGAATAGTCATATAGATTGGTGTTCTGAGTGTCTGCTTTGTTTTATGACTCCTAGGTTTTACTTGAATTGTCCTTTCAAGATGGAATTTGTGTTGGTATTTGGCCCATGGAAGACATCACCTTGTGCTTAATTTCATCTAAAGCTTTTTCCTTCCATTTCCGTTGCATCTTTGGCCCATGGAAGACATCACCTTGTGCTTAATTTCATCTAAAGCTTTTTCCTTCCATTTCCGTTGCATCCCTTAGTAGTATTACATGCTGCTGTGTTTCTCGTTTTTGGATCATTTGCAGCATGGTCCTGGTTTGCATATTGATGGCCTCAAGACCATGTGTTCTCATTGTGCACTTAGCCATTAATACCCTACATTGTTGGCTTTGCGATGTTAATGAGTTTCAGTATGATTTTGCTGGGAGTTTTTTGGTGGTCTATGGTTTAATTGATGGAAATGGAAATGCCACAGTGGCACAAGACCCACATGCCATTTATTCTCGGGTTGCTTAAATGCTTCGTATGCTCTATCGAAAACCCTATTTTCGCCACCTTTTTGCTTGTATATTGATATTGGTGGAGACATGTCAATTTAGTTCCTTTGTTATATGATAAGGCATGCCTTCATTTGAGGTTATGGTTCATAGGCCCTGGCTTTGTTGGAAGTCAAAAGAGGGTTGTTGCATTGCCTCTCTTAGTTGTTCACTTGCCCTCAACTTGGTATCTACAAGTTGTTTCGTTTAAACTTATTCGCAAATCTATGCCCTCGATTTTGAAAAGGATAAGCTTAATAGTTATAGGCTCTTCACACTTGAATTAGGCCGGCCTGTTGGACTTCCTGCCCTATCGATTTGAGTATTCTTGTGGCTTGTATTGCAGGTGGTGCATGCATACCTAGCATCATTGGTGTTGCTTGCATTGGCTGATTTAATTTATGTGTATTATTGGAAGGTTGCCCTAGAGGTGACGGTATTGTGGCCATTCTATTTCCATTTATGACCATCTAGCTCTCTCTCTCCCGTTGTTATTGTTTGTGTTGTTCGTTATGAGGATTATATGATCAGCCCCATTAATGTGATTACTCTACTCCAATGCTGAAACAATATTATTTTGAGTTACTACTGGGTTGTTGTTTTAGATGGTTGATGAATTGCTATTCTGGGTTTGTCTTACAATACTCAATTTTATGGATATACAAGCACTCGGTTTGTTTTTCTTATGACTGATATAGTCATAAGGCATTGTGCCTTCATAAGATTTTCTCATTTTGTTCCCTCTGGTTGATGTCTCGAATTAAAAGTTGTTGGCTGAGAAGTTTTTGCAAATTATACGCTATCATTTTAGGCTTGCAAATTATACACTATCATTTTAGACTTGCTGCTGGGTTTTCAAAGATAATTTTGATGCAGTTGTTCTGGTCTGCCTCATGATTGTTCAAACAGAACTTGCTTAAAAAAAAATTGTGGGCTAAGCATGGCCATGTATTTCATTTTATTGAAGTGCTCTGTTGGAGCATATTACCAATTGATTTGTAGCCCAGATATGTGCAGCTGATTGTGAGTATTCATGAGAATATGTCCAGCTATGGACATTAACCAGCACCAGTAAAGTCACCCTTCCCCTGTCCAACTTCTTAGCAATGTCCAACTTCTTAGCGATGCTCTTCCTTTGCATTTCTTTCTCAACTGTTTAAAATAGTGTTTGTGTGGTCATGAGATGATGCTCGACAGTCCAATTTACTGCTTGTTTGCCATGCATGATTTGATTTAAGCACAAATCTTGTTGAGTTACGAGTTCTAGATAAGCTCCTTGGTTGAAGGTCTATCATTGCTTGCCGCTGTTTTGAGATCATTTAAAGTATGAGCTCCTCAGATGAAAGTCACCCTGACCTTGTAGAGAAGCATGATCCTATAGAACAACACATGAAGTAGTATGTTCCAGAAGAATCACAAAAGGAGGGAATGACTCTTGCTCAGATTCTAAATGAGTTTGAAAGGAGTTCCAACTGGTTTATTCTCCTTGATGATGACAGATATTTTGCTTGTGCAAGATGTGTTCCTCCTGTATATTGATAGAAAGATGTTGAAATTCTTTTATTTTGGTTATGGTCATTTTGAATGTGATGAAAATATACTTTAACTAGCAGGAAGGATCTTCAGCATTTTTGCTATAAAAAAAATTGACAGACTCTAAATTATTTAAAACTCAAATTTTGATAAGTAATTTGATGGTGGAAACTGAAGAGTCTCTTATCCCTGCTATCTCCAATTTATTGTGAATATAGCATTATGTGACAAAGGATGTTATTATGTTATTTACATATATATTCACATGAAAGGGTAGCTATAAGGTGCATTTTGTGAGTTATAAGCACTATATTTTGGAGCCATAAGAAGGATAATGTAGCCATAAGGACACAATGACGTGTGGGGCACACTAGGGTATCGTGTCTGACACATGTTGGACATGTATCTTTTCACAAGACACATGTCAAACATAATGTCCTATCGTGTCTCAACGGGGCCTGAGGAAGGTTAAAAATTAAAACAGCCATAAAACGATTTTTCCCTCTATCCATTCACTCCCAGCAACAAGAAAATGCTCAAGCAGTGTGCAAGCTAAGGCGAAACACGATTTTTTAAGGGATTCCAGGAAATTTGATGGGATCCTATGATTCAAAATTTGTCACTTCTCCAACGGCAGTGTTCTTCATCATTCATACCACAGAAATCATGGCTCAATCATCAAGGGTTGCTGCTAAAGGTCAAAGGAAAGGGAAGAATGTTGGTGTTGGTATTGCTCCAAACCAGTCTAATGTTGTTTTTGTTCCAATCGCCACAGGTGGAGCTCCCATTGCTGCAAATAACCCTGCTACAGCAAGAAGCAAGCTCAAGAAAGCGAATACCCATTATGGAAATATGTATCAAGAAAACAAGAGCCCAAGGGAAAGCTTGTTGGGGAAGGAAATTTTTATTGGACATGTAATTTCTACCACAGTGAATTCAAGAGCACCTACTACCGAGTTAAGGGCCATTTGTCAAGCCTTAAGGAGAGAGGAATTGGATCATGTCAAGAGTTTACTCCGAGCAAATGAAAAGGTCTTGCAAGAGAGGATTCTATTGACTTGGGGAAGGTGGAAACAGCTAGTAGGACACACAGATGATAATTATCTTCCATTCTTGAGGAATCCATCCAACATAAGTGGGAGTGGGGCTGAATTCCAACCAGCAAAGAAGAGGCAAGCTACCAGTAGACAAGATCTTTCAACAAGGGCTCTGGGATGAAGTTGATCTTACCATTGGGTTCTTTTCCTATCTCAACTTCCTTTTATTTAATGTTGCACAGTCTCCTTTGTTTTTGAGATGTGTCTAGTTTAAGTAGAATGAGCTCCAATTGGGTATGTACCTCCCAGTTCAGAAAAGCTTAGAACCACATCATTGGTTAATGCAAAGAAGGAGCTGAATAAACTCCTAGCACTCGCTTAATCATCATTGCCCTCATCAAATGTTAGTATTGTTGTTGATAGATGGACGGATCTGACACACACCATACACTCATCAATTTCATGGTGTCATCTAAGAATGGACTAGTCTTCTTGAAAGCAGTCGATGCTCTTGGAAAATACAAGTATACGCATTATATAGGTGAGTTGTTCATTAAAGTCATTGAAGAAGTAGGTGTTGATTCTTGCGTAGAAATTATCATAGATAACGCCCCTGTTTGCAAGGCTATCGACATGATTGTGGAAACTAAATATCCACAGATATTTTGGACACCTTACATTGTTCACTATTTGAATTTAGCACTTAAATCTATTGCTCCAGATGTGACATGGATGGGAGAGTTAATTGATGATGCACGCCATATCTACAATTATGTACAAAACCATAACAATGCCCTCACAATCTATAAATAATACACAAATCTTTCATTGTTGAAGATTGCGGATACTCAGTTTGCTCCTCATTCATCATGCTTAAGAAGTTGAGAGAGGTTAAGACCACTCTTGGATCCATGGTTATTTCAAAGTATTGGTCTTTTTGAAGAAAACAAGATCAAATGCTTCAAAAAAGATCAAGCATACCGTGTTGGATGATGGTAGATAAGAGAGGGTAGATGTTACCATTAAGATCATGGACCCTATCATTTCTTTGTTGTGTTTCGCAAACATGGACTAGCCCATCATAGCATAGGTTTATGAGGAGTGAGACTCAACAATTGAGTCTGTGGAGACCGTTATTTTAGAGAATGAGTGTCGTGAGTACAGAACATCAGTAGAGAACTTGTTCAACAATATACAGGATATTCTTGTCAACGGGTGGAAGAAGAATTGTACACCTTTGCATTGCTTGGCTCACTCATTAAATCCCAAGTACTACAAATTACAATGATGAGTGGCTCAATAGTGGACCTTCACATAGATTCCCTCCTCATATGTATAGAGAGATTTCAGCAAGGATGAAGCAGACATTGAGCAAGATATATCAAGATAAAGCCACCCGTGAGGAGGTGGAGGAGAACTTCGTAGAGTTTTCCACTTGCACTTAGAGATTCAAAGGCTATGGTGTGATTAGAGACGAGGGAATTAAGAAGCACTATGCTTGGTAGACAACTCATGGGGCAGTATGCCCTATTCTACAACAGTTAGAATTGAGGCTCCTCTCTCAGGTTACTTCATCCTCTTGTTGAAGAATTGGAGCACATAAAGAAATGTACACAATTTGAAGAAGAATAGGATTGAGCAGTCTAGAGCAAAAAAATTGGTGTATGTGCACTCCAACCTCCATCTTATATACAAGATGAGGTAAGAGTGGCTGAAGGCAAAGACAAAGATGTGGGATGTATTTCTTGATGATATATGGGTATGGACAACAGCATTGAGTTGGCATTAGACAACTTGGATCTTAATGAACCAATGTTAGAACCAGTCAATTTCTCTATGTAATATAGTTTGTCATTTTGATTTTGATCACATAAAATGACTCAATGAGAAAATTGCAGTTTATGGTTCTAACTTCTAAACTTATATTTTATGAGTACATCATATTGAATAATCTAAGTTTTTGTGTGTTTGATTAGTAACTAGTTTTATCAATATGATTGTATCAATATGTTAATGTTCTAAAAATTTGCATCTTTATCTATATTTCTTTTATTGTAATTTTTTTTAATATATATATAACATGTCCCATGTGTCACATTTCCAGGGGTCTGTGTGTCCCATGTTGGACACTCAAATCCTCGTGTCCCCATGTCAGGTGACTTATCACACCAGTTATATTCCCCCCTCTAAATGCATATTCGAGGAAGTTGAAAATAGGCAATACTAACAAGAGATACATGTATGAAATTTGATACTAAACACACCTTTGTATTGGGGGGCATGTCACTTAAATCATAGTTGCACATAAAAGTATGTACAGGTGTCATTTCCGGATTGCTGAGGACCTGCATAAATCAACAGGAATTTGCAAAAATTTTAAATCCAGCATACATACCAAACCATATCATACTCCTATTATAGACATAAATATTAAAAACACACGAGCATTAACCAGTGAAAATGAAATTGAAATTGTGTTTTTACGAAAAGAGAAATATAAATCTGAAATCACAAAGTAAATACAGAAGATAACAAATCTCATTCAGGACTTACCTAATTTTAGTTAGCAGATTCCCTTTATGGAAGAAAATGGTAAATGGGGGACGAAAATACTTAGTCATAAAACGGTAGTTATGTCCTATTGCTCACACAAATCTTTATATGTAGCTACAAAATTCTTCTAAAAATAAATGAAATTCTTGATCAAAAGAAGCATGTTTAAGTAAGTATTCTAAGGGGTGCCAGGACAACATTGGGATTGCAGTCTAATAAGTGGACAAAATAACTGTCTGACACTCCGTATTAGAACTTTGTTTCACATCATGAATAATAATTTTCAATAATTTGTTCAAAAACCCAGCACACCATCTGTAAATAGATGAAAATTGATGAGCTGTCTTTCGAGGGTTAAGTGGATCCCCTGGAATTTTACAATTTCAACTTTTCTTATCTGATATTTGAAAAACTCCTTAGATACCATTATCGGACCCTGAAAGATATTCCCTCATTATAAAGCTGAAGTTACAAAGTAAATAGAGAAGATAACAAATCTCATTCAGGACTTACCTAATTTTAGTTAGCAGATGCTCTTTATGGAAGAAAAGGGTAAATGGGGGAAGAAAATACTTAGTCATAAAACCATAGTTATGTCCTATTGCTCACACAAATCTTCATATGTAGCTACAAAATTCTTGTAAAAATAAATGAAATTCTTGATCAAAAGAAGCATGTTTAAGTAAGTATTGTAAGGGGTGCCAGGACAACATTGGGATTGCAGACTAATAAGTGTACAAAATAACTGTCTGACACTCCGTATTAGAACTTTGTTTCACACCATGAATAATAATTTTAAATAATTTGTTCAAAAATCAGGCATACCATCTGTAAAAAGACGAAAATTGATTAGCTGTCTTTGGAGGGTTAAGTGGATGCCCTGGAATTTTACAATTTCAAATTTTCCTATCTAATATTTGAAAAACTCCTTAGATACAATTATCAGACCCTGAAAGATATTCCCTCATTAGAACCTTAGTAAGAAATTAAGAATCTTGTTCCAGTTATGTTGAGCCAAGACAAACTTCTATGAGTTTACACATTTAAGTCTGTGTTTGCAGTAGGCACTTGAACTGCTTTGGATGCCTAAACTTTAATTTGCATTCTGCAGAGCTTAGTATATATAGTTTTCTAAAGCATCAAACCAAGATGTTTCAACCAAGAAAATAAAATTAGAGCAAACAATTACAAGTCAAAAGAACATGGGAAACATCAGGCTTAATGTAAACTTCAAAATTTACAAAATTGCATTCTAATTTCTACCTGCATCAGTTATCATGCAGCAATAAAAATAACTCCTTCAGCACGCATTCTTCATAAATAACATGTATCGGCACAGTATTCATGTAAAATAGTATTACTCCTCTGGTAATGTGTTCATAGTACATCATTCTCTAGTCATACAAATGTGCCTGAAGCAGATACTAGACTAAATTATCCGACACAAATTTTGCAAAGCCCAAAGACGAAAAGAAATTGGCTCTAATCAGTCATCCAAAAACAGACATTAGCAAAAGCCCTGACTTGAAAATCCAAAGGTAAAAATGTTGAAGAATGTTACAGTCATGAAAATAAGGTAAATATTCTATTTAACAGCATTTTAAGCCTTGCAGTCTAAGTTGCACGAAACAGGGAAACGTTTCTAAGTTTCCGAAACCGGGACGGTACGAAACAGGCCCTCAAAAAATGGAAACGTCGGGGGAAATGCCATATATAAAAAAAATTAAAAATAAATAAATAAATATATATATATATATAGTTTTTTTAAAAATAAAACATTATATTGCTAAGTTGCAGGAAATGCATGCTAGGGTTTGATGCTAAGTTGCAGGAAACGCAAGACCCTCCCTGTTTCCCCCGCCAAAACGAGCCAAAACGCCGGCCGTACGAACTGGTACGGCCGGGAAACGCCGTATAGTATGGCCGGCGGGGTTTCCCGGATGTACCGTACCCATACCTGCGTTTTGGTTCGTTTCGGCGGGGGAAACAGGGGGCAGCCATGTGTTTCCTGCAACTTAGCTTGCAGTGTATACAAGTTCCGTGTCGGTATATTTTCCTTGCTAAATGGTGTTCTGTAATAGACATGTTAGGGGATCAACTACCATAAGTCAACGGTAGCATTTTAGTTGACTGTCTATCAGGTCAACCAAGTCAACATCGCCAGCTAGTTGACATGTCAGCTTGTCTATAATTAAATGTAACAGTCAAATGGTAGACTCAAATATTAAGTGTTCAACGAGAAACCGAGACCTCTGCTTCCACATACTTAATAGAACCTTCCTTATCATCATTTGCTTAGTTATTCGATTGATGTGATTATTTATCTTAATACATCTGTACATTATTTTTCTGCTGGTAGACAGAGAAGAGACACTTCCTAAATGATCCGATTTGATGTCCACTATCATCTATGTCTTCTTCAAATGCTACTTTATTTTATTGATCGTCATAAAATATCATAACAAATAGGTTCTGCACTGTCACCAAGAAATATTAGTTGAATAGTGCAAATGTTTAAACATGCCTGTAAATCCACTAGTGGCATCCTCTTGGCAAGTGATCTTATTTGAGAGGTAGAGCAAGTAATGAGAATTTGAAATTGCAGAAAACTGCAGTGCATGCACTTGGATTTGCACAAATTTCCATTAGATAATGATGTTCTACAGGGTCCATTACCTCCTTTATCCTATTAAGTCATATATCTACCTCATAGTTTATTCACCAAATGAGCCCATGTAGGGCAATTTAAATATCCTTGAGGATTCATTAGGCAACATAAACTAGCTTAGGTCTTAAAATTCTTGAAGCTGATTAGTCCAAACATTTTGGTCCATCCATAGCTCTCGCTCTGTTCTAAGATCCTAATCAATTATGTGCTTATTGATATGAAACCCAGGCATAGTTTCTCTCGCACCATTTGGCCAATTAAGGATCCCAAACCACTCAAATTAAAGAGAATTTGAGGGTCCCTTAGAGGATTTCCACTAAATGGGTGTTCAAACTTGAGGTTCTCCCCACATCTGACTCTAGAGCATAAATATTCTAGAAACTAACTAAGTTGCCATTTAAACAATCAAATCACGCTCCTATGCATTCCAGACTCCATGACAACACCATTGTTCCACGTTTCCCATGGTGGACACACGCTCTGGAAAAGCCACTTTAGGCACTCTATGCATTTGTGTGTCATCATGTGGTCATGCACATAGATTCCTCATAGAATGATCAAAATTTTCACATTAGAGAGGATAAAGGTGCAGAAATACAAATCATAGTTTAAAGCTGAACAGCTGGTGAATATACAGTATGCAAGCCACATTTTTTCAAGAATTGTTGAGGACGCTTTTCACTTAGGCATGATTGTAAGTCCACTATAAAGAGAACCCAGTCCCCTAGTGTTTCTTTGAGTGAGTCCAACTTCACTTCATCCACAATCTTCACTATTTTGCTTTATTGGTCCCTTCTTTCTAACTGCCCCCATTTACACTTTAGGCATATGACAAAAGTCTTGACTAGCCACGTGGGGATCTAGTCTCCTAAAAAATTTATTCGATTTAGATACTTGGTTGGATCCTTATTAAATTATCTGATTTGAAATGTCAACCATCATCTATGGGTAATCCAGAGACTGATTTACTCCATTGATTCTCATGAAAAATCATAATGAACAGGTTATACACAGCCGCCAAGAGTATGCAAGCATTTTTCTACGCAATGATTGGATGATAACGGTAAATGTCAACATTAAAAGTTAAATACAATTCCAAAGATTACATTGATTGGATGATATGACTAGGCTGAAGGTGATCGATTAGTCAACAAAAGGAGTTAGGTTTATTTTTTGGAGATTGGGAGGTTTTTGCATTTTCTTTTTTTTGAAGGAGGGGTGGGGTGGGGCGGGTGGGATTAGTCCCTGAACTAGTTTGCTGGACTGGCTCAGGCACAAACTGATCTAGTACACTAGTCTGAGTCAGTTAGGAGGAAAAACTGGTTGAAACTGGCCAGCTCAAATTCAAATCTTATAATACTAATTACAAAGTGGCAAAATGCCCATAACGTATGCTCATCGATCTAAATTTTAATTACAAATTTTTGCCTCAAGGTATTTTAAATTTTAATACAA
The DNA here is from genome assembly GCA_010110895.2 of Picea sitchensis. NCBI lineage: Eukaryota > Viridiplantae > Streptophyta > Pinopsida > Pinales > Pinaceae > Picea > Picea sitchensis. Next base: position 32,354 of record SNQJ01S0008391.1, on the reverse strand, counting down.
ATTTTTGCCTCAAGGTATTTTAAATTTTAATTACAAAATTTTGCCTCAAGGTATTTTAAATTTTAATTACAAATTTTTGCCTCAAGGTATGCTTTAAGGATTTAATTTCTTTGTTGAATTGTTCTGATGAGCAGGCACGAGGTTTCACTGCATGCTGAAGTTTGCAGAAAAGAAGATAAACTACTATGGGTGGCCACAAAGATTGCATAGCCATCCCTTGTAACCACAAGGTCCAGTATAGACTCTTGTCATATATTGAGGTTTGTTTGCAATCTCCTCCCTCCATTATGAAAAGAACAAAAGAGTGTAAATAAAAATGAAAATAACTTCAAAAGTTCAAAATAACAAGTGACAAGATATATGATAAATATAGAAAAAATGAGGGGGGGGGTTATGTATTTGTGGGCATAGGATCAGGATTCTTTTTCATTTGCTATGTTCTATTTTACTGGTTTTTGGGTTAATCAGCCAACCTGGCCTGATGAGAACCCACTTTTGGCTGAGTTGGCACCAAAACAGACCTGTTACAGGCATGTTTTAGTACCTGTTGGCAACCGGCAAGACGTGGGAATGCCCATAAGTTCCCGGAATACTCCTTTGTGGGCAGGAAACAGATCAGGAACATTGAGAACGTTCCCAACATCACTTCTTCCAAATGAAAACATTCTTTACCCGTTCCCAAAGTTCCCTGGGACATGAGAACTTGAGGAACACCTGGCCTGATGAGAACCCACTTTTGGCTGAGTTGGCACCAAAACAGACCTGTTACAGGCATGTTTTAGTACCTGTTGGCAACCGGCAAGACGTGGGAATGCCCATAAGTTCCCGGAATACTCCTTTGTGGGCAGGAAACAGATCAGGAACATTGAGAACGTTCCCAACATCACTTCTTCCAAATGAAAACATTCTTTACCCGTTCCCAAAGTTCCCTGGGACATGAGAACTTGAGGAACATCTTCCCAAAGTTCCCTGGGACATGAGAACTTGAGGAACATCTTCCCCATAGTGGGAACAAGTTCATGTGCAGCTATGCTTTGGACACTTCTATGTATCCACTGTCAAGTACGATTGGGTTTGTTCACATGAATAAAAGGAGTTGGAACTTGTTCAGTAAAAACTACAGTCTAAGCAATATTCAAAAGGGACAAGGATGTGCACTCTACATGATTTGAATAATAATCCATTGCATAAGGAAAATCTGTGTATACCATATAGAATCAGGGCTTGCGTATGTTTTATCATTTGTGTCTAGAAGTAAAATAACTCCACAAGAATTGAACTAGATTAAAACATTTTAAAAAAAGGTTACAAACAACTAAACCAACCCTATTTTAGTCAATTATTGACCTAGAAATATCTGCTGCTATAAACTAAGGATTATGATAATACAATTTAATGAAGTTACCCTTAAACAGGGAAAACACATTAGACATTGATCCTTACCCAACAATAAATATGAAACTAATACATTGACTGGTTTGTCTTGAATACAAGGGAATTGGTTTATGACATGAATTTATCAACATGAAAAAGGATTCCGCACACCCTAGAAGACACCCATCTTATCGTGATTATCACGAGGTAAGGTTAAACCATTTACAATTTTTATCTAATACCTCATTCTTTTTCAGATATAGGGTCACACGTACAGGCAGATAAATTAACACAATTTCTGCAATGGTTTATTTCAGACTTTACACTGCATCCTTTTATTTGATTGTTAGATTCAGTTAACATTAAATATATATTATAGATTTTCCTAATTTCTTGATGTACTTCAACCTACTATGATTAGTTTATTAAGGAACTTTAACTATACACTACATTTTCTCCCTTCTATATATTCTGCCAGAAGTACTTTGTTCTAATTAATCTGCACATTGTAGCCCTCATAATTTCGATGTAGCAACTCCTGAAAAGCAAATATATATTTGAGGACACTATATTTACAGACCAGCATACAAGATCAATTGCAACTTGGTGATAATTTTGTACCACCTTCTTATACGCACGCATAAAAACAGGTCTCAGAAATTTGGATGGACTCCTGATATGCAGAACTAAGATCACATGGAATTGTTTTGAATTTTCCAACTCTTAAATACAAACCTGAGATTCGTCAACCATGACATTTGCAATTGACATAGAAAGAGCACTCACAGTGGTTTTAATAATTCGCGATGCCTTCTTAAAATAACTCTTGGTAACTGAGCTTGATATTCAAAGTGGCCCCTGATATGCAATGCCAATATCTTATAGGTCTAGAGTTCATTCTTCTTGCACAACTCATGAAACTATTCATTTAGCTCTCGAAATTTTCTGTTTAGTGACGTTTATGTCATTATGAGCCCGTTTGTTTATATAATACCCACTTAGTCCTACCAACTGTTTTAGTAATTTTACTCACGCTTAATCATCTGCAATGAATCTGAATATTATATAGTTGTTCCAGTAAACCATCCCCCAAATATATTTTGGCACTTGCCATAGAGGTACTTTGACACCCACTTCTTACTTGTAAGGAAAGATTAAAGTAGATTGAAAATAGTTATGATGGCCCTACTCCCTTGGCCATTCTTATTTTCTGATCAAAGTGCATTTGTCAAATATGATCAACTAGCTACTTTGAACAAAATACGCAGATTTTCTATTTCATCCTGACAGATGCACATAGGCTCAAGCACTTTCTTCAGGGGAACAAAGGCATGCGATTTCTGGGAATTCCAACATCCTCTCAGACTTCAATCCCACTGTTGATTTAATGAATAGATAGAGGACAAGAAAGAATCTAAACTAATAGAGAGGATTTGAAAGTATTGAACTGATTAAAAATTGGAAGAGTTCAATCACGATGGCAGTAAGTTTGGTAATTACCAGGGAGCTTTAGAAGATAAAAACATTCTTAAAAAGAATGAGCAGAATATTTCACTCAAGGCAGAATTGACTAATCAAGAGAATTCTCGGTTCTGTATGAAAAGTAGACAACTCGGGCAAAGTAAGATAGCTCCAATTGAATCAAACTCATTCGTACTGACTATAATCTGCTATTCTATTTTAATATATTCATACTATATAGTTAATAATCTAAATCACAATACCAGTTGTATGCGACCTTTCACTGGAATTCGAAAACGACTCTTGGCAGCTCGGTAGTCCTCATAGCTGCCATTTTTCTTGGCTCTGCCCCCTCTGGACTTGCTTTGAGATAAATTCCCCGCAAGATCCACAAATGCACTGTAAAGCAAGGAGCTGTCTCCATCCACACAAGTGACAGAAAATGGAAGCTTCCGTGATGGTGGAGAAAAACTTCCTCCACTCACACTCAACACTGCAAGAAATCCATCTATCCTCTGCACAATAGCAAAAGCAATCCAACCAAAATTAGTCTATGCAATATAAGGAAAGTTCATGGATCTTAAAAGCACAAAGAAAAACAAATTTTCTAAATTAGACCCTAAAGCTTAGAGGATTTTGTAAACCAGCAACTTCAGCTGTTTGACCTCAGAAGCCATTTCAGTTAGCCCACAACAAGTCAAGCCTGATATGAACAATTGACTGGAATTCATCATGCATTCATTAATTCAAGGTAAGTGCCAACCTACTTCATAAAGCAAGATACTAATGATGAGTTAATATCAGTATGCTTTCAATAATAAAGAAGGTTGCCTTGCAACAATATAAAGAGTGATTTCGGCAATGCTGGCAAAGAAATAATCATGGAAAACATGTCAGTCTACCAGAAGACCACTCCATTCACCTCTACAAAGGTGAGGCAAGATTGTAAAAATCTATCGAATACCAGTAAATCATTAACAACTGTTGAACTAATAGGAAACCACTCCATGGGCAAAGTGAACCATTTTACAACACATCATAAAATATGGCAAGCAGCCTAGAATGTCTGGTTCGGAAAAAAAAAAAACCAACCTGACTGGCTTTGCCAGATGAAAACCTTCCTGAGAGGAGAGATTCTTCAAATGATCCAACAAGAGATCTTCTCGTTGGCAATCCACTTAAGCTTCTAGATAACTTGATCCCAGTCTGAGGTGCAGAAGTAGATTCACGACCCCATTGCAAACCAACCCCTGTGGAGTTGTAAGGTGTAGTAGGAGCAAAGTCTTTGTTAAAAATTCCAAAATGAAAATCCTGAAATGCCTTTCTTGTAATTCCAATTTCATCTTCCAGGACAGATGCATTATTTATCTGACATTCTTTGTGTATAATATTTACATGTCTGGGGCTTGGAGAACACACATCTACCACAGCTTCTCCATTTTGAGGCACATCAGTACAGTTTTCTCTCATTCTATCAGCCCACCTCGGTCCAAGAGGAGACAAAGAGAGGGGAGGTGGGGACCTGGAACATTTAGTTATCAATGCTCTTCTGCCAGTAGCTTTCTCATATAATTCACTGTGTAACTGTTTCTGATAAGCACTCAAATAGCAATGATCATTGACAAGGGTATTAGCACCATCAAGCAAAGGGCCATCAGTTTGAATGACAGAGCAATCTACACTGCAATCTCTACTAGAATGGTGTTCCGACATATGATACCTAGGTATAGGCAATGGCATGCTAGGAGAGGAACTAGAACAATTTGCTTTCTTATAGTCATGCCCATCAGACTTAGAATATTCCTCCTTTGTTTCACAAATCTCCCTTTCGGAAAGCCCTAATGAACCTCTTCTCTCATTGTCAACATACCCGCTAAGCATGCCACCGTGACCAGAAGAAAACATGTCACTAAGAGGGGACAATGTTCTTTTCCTAACCTGTGGTGCATGGGGATGAGAATTATCTTCAGATGTCCGAACTGGGGTATAAACTTGTAGGCCTTCAGAATTATTTGGATCATTGTGGACCAAATCAGTAGGTGACCTGAAGCCCACCACTCTTGAAGCTGGATTGATAACCCCTTGACCACCTTTTAAGCCAAACTGGCTTTGCTTTTCATCAAGTCCAACTCTCCTTCCATGTGTAGTAGCAGAAACATCAACGGCAATTTTTGAAGAGAAAGAGCAATGTGAGAAATTGGGGAACTCAAAAACATTCTTCCTTCCAGAATCTCCATTGCCCATACAGGCCGTGCCTCTAGTGCATCCAGTTGCATAACTTCCTGTATTTGCATTGCCGCCATCATCACTTTCCATTGTCGGTGGTTCACCATAACCACAGCTGCTTGTTCGAACAAATTGTGGTGAAGTTCCCAGGGAGCTATTTGATTGCATTGTTACCTCGTCAGCCACACCAGATCGTGGCAACCCCATTGCTGCTTAAAGTACTTAAATACTTGTTAGAAATTTGAGAATGAGGATTTCCTTAACTACAAGTTAGAAAAACTGTTACTGCACTTAATCAGATGCCATACTTGTTTGCTCAGAAATCAGCCCAAATAAGGTTCTTCCTTGATTCCACCAGAGATGGAATATTCAATAATATTAACACCAAGGAAAGAATGGGAAGTGTTGTCCAACCACATCAAGCAAACACTTTCTTTACACAGCACATCATTCCCCTTCAGCCAATATCCATACGCACAGAAACTGCTTTATGTACAGCACATCTCCACAAATGCTACAAATAATATTGCATATCCATAGTCTCAGAATTCCTTCCCCAACTGCATTCCCTAGCATAGCTCCCATTGACGAAATGAAACATAGCCAAACCCAACCTCGTGGATATGAACATTCTACAACAATCAAGTGCATACCAAAAGCCACGGGCCCGAGACTGATACATGACTACAGAGCAGGTCTGCAGGGTTCTGGATGGAATCTTGATCAACACAGATCCAAATAGAGTAATCAGCAAGAACAATGGGTCCAGAATGGTAGAAAACAAAAAATTACCAAATAAATATTCTCTAAGGTACAATAAATATCATCAAAGGAGAACTAATAAGACTTATTTTCTAAAATTGTTGGTCTACTCTGTTATAATTTTTGGACCGAAAAACAGACTTTGTTTCAACTTTAGCTTTAGCTCTAATTGACAAGGTTCCTAATTTGGTTTTAGAAGGGAACAGGAGTCCAAACTACTATGTAATCTGTATCTTCTGTTAATACAAAATTCTCTTTTTACCAACCAAAAAAGAGGTAGAATAAATATCAGGCTACCAAGCTCAGAGCTAAAATAATAATGCATCTTCTTATCCATAGCATGCAAAGAAAAGCCTCGAACTATTCTACCTCGATTAAGATGATTTCTGGATTAAAAGAGGAGAATTATCGTACGGAAAAAAAGAACAATATAAATCCCCAATCACCTGCACTACTTCTTGTCAAAGAATCCCCTAACACATAAAACGAATCAGACATTCTTCTCCACACAAAATAAATGCGAAGAATCGAACCGAGGCAGAATCAAGAAAACCTCCGGGCCTTTCTTCGGCTCCAAAGATCCTGATCGGCATTCGTTCCGTAGTTCTTTAATTAAAGACACCAAACCAGCCATCTACAAGTTATTTTATTTAACGACGCAAGCAATGGCGAAAAGCGCACCGAAACAGAACAACTTGAACCCAGAAATACACGCAAACGATTATCATAATATCGATTCCGAGCGATCCATCCATTAATATTAGAAAAATATTAAAATCAAGTCCTCTTATTTCATATAAAAACTAACAAAATCTATGAATATATTCATCCTTTCAAGTAAAAGCAAACGACCTCGAAAGAAACAAAAATCGTCACCGTAACAGCAAAGCTTTAAAATCCGGCACACAAAGAAGATGCCCGGGCACAAAAGCCTGCCAATCCGCCATTTTGGGGGCCTAAAAACAGAGCATTTTATTGAGATCGCCATGGATTCTCACCTGCTATCAGGAATCGCAGCCGTTCGCGGTAAGAAAATAAAATAAGGTCCGTCGGACGATTTCCTTGGTCTTTTTGGGCGGAAAGAGATTCTTTAAGCTGCTAAATTTTCAGAGAATTGAAAGCTTACAAGGCACGGGTGGCTGCCATGGCCAGGGCTTCAAGGTGCCAAGGGTCGATCATCCATCGATGGCTTCAAACCCTCTGGTAATAATAATAATTGTTTTTGGCTTCACAGAAACAGGAATGGAGTGGAATGGCATGTTATGGCCTCACGATATATACAATGTCATCGTGTTAATAATTTGTGTTATAGTGTTACATAATGTTTCTTGCTGCTGCGTACACATGCGTCCTATTTCCTTTTTTCACATAAATTTAAATTTCGTATTCATTTTCTCTTATACGTATGGGGCGAGAGACATATACGTATACGTATATACTTTGTATTTTATTTTCATTGTTTTCTTATGAAGCATGTGGAATAAGTTTTTTTAAGTGTTGAAAAGTGTGAGGCTTGGTTTTGCTCTCTCTACGTGATGACACAATTTTATATAATAATAATAAATTAGGGATTATTTTCATTGGCCCCTCTATTAAGAGAGTTTTATCATCATTAGCATTCCACTCTTCTAGAAGTATCTTCATTCCATCTTCTAGAAGTATTTTTAGTGAGTGGGGTATTTATTTATATGTGGTCCACAAGACGTAAGTATGTCTAGAAAACTTGGAACCATAAAGTCATTAACAATGTATTGCTTTCACCAACCCCAAAACTTCATTGATGTATTTATATTTTTTTATTTTTTTTGTCTTTTACATCAGAATCCACTGATATCGTAATTTTTTGTTGTTTAAATTACATTTTTTAATGCATAAATAGATTTGGCGTTAACACTTAGATTATACAAATTCAACCACTCAAATCTATGGTTCCAACAATTTCTCGCCAAATTTTAGGTAAAATTGATCAGAAAATATACCCAAAAAGTAGAACGTTTAGATTACAACAAAAAATAATGTTATACTTTTATCAATCAAACATGAACTAAACATATTCAATTTGAAGGATGAATAGGACACAATGGATTTGATTTTAGAAAAATGTAGTGCTTTCCTTGTGGTGTATGATAGCAAGTGTAGCCATAAATAACACCACCTATAAGGTTTGAAAGATCTAAATAGGGGTTTGGATTAGACATAAGGTCAGGGTTGCAATGCCATCTCTTTTCTCAAATAAAGGTGAGAGCATGGCATAGATTGATTTGCACAACGAATGAGCATAAAACAAATTGCAATGGATCATGATAATGCTAACAACAACTTTTAATATGCAGACTCAATGCATTTGATAGTCTACCAAGGTAGTCAATACAATTAATCCAAACAATAGGGCATATCAATAAGAAAACAATGTTTCCTCTTTGATGCAATAACAAGTCGCACTAAAGCAAGAATAAGGTTTAGACAAACTCAATGGATCAACTCTAAACTCTTGCACAACTTAAAGGATCAATAAGACGTAATGGATTCAATTTTAGAAAAAAAATGCAATGATTTCCTTACAATGTATGATAATAGTTGTGGATATAACTAGCAACACCTACAAGGCTCGAAAGATCTAAATAGGGATTTGGATTAGACATCTAGGTCAGGGTTGCAATGCCACTATGAAAATGTCATCTCTTCTCTCAAAGATGGGTGAGAAGATGGCAAAGATCAACTTGCACAAGTAGTAAGCAAAAAAAAAATTGCAACAAATCATGAGAATGCTAACAACAATCTCTAATATCCATACGCAATGCATTTGATAGTTTGCCAAGGGAGTTAATACAATTAATCCAAACAATGGGGGCTATCAATAAGAGAACAATGTTTCCTCTTTGATGCAACAACTAGTCACACTAAAACAAGGTTCAGACAAACTCAAAAGAATGTTCTGAACATATCATATTACCTATGCTCATGGTCTTATCCAATAGTTCATCCTCTCAATGTAACAACACTTTCGTAGACTATCATCGACTAAACACCGAAAGGAAATTAACCAATTAACAAATGATCGACCTCAAAACACACTACCAACAACATTATGATGAAAATCTTTACCTTTTTTAGTCCCACGATAACTAGAACTGCAAAAAAGTATTATGAAAAGAATCAACTTTATTATGAGATCTTACCATGCAACAACATAGCAAGCATCATCAACATGGAATCAAAAACCTCAACACCAAATTGGTGTATGAGACCCCCTTGTTTGTGGGATAAGGGACCCCCTCCAGGATTTGATTGCTAAAGTCTATGATGATATACATATCCTACCTCCCTTTAGATTTGCACTTGTGACTTTTTAGAACAAAATGCATATTCTTAACCATTAGACCCAATCAAACTATGTACATTAAGTATATACGACTTAGATTTGACTATCCATTTTAAACCAACTTTTCTTTTCCTACATTAAAGAAAAAATGTTTAGGTCAACTTTCTCTCTGTAACCATGAAGCAAATAAATTAAATATATATTATTTATAAGTATTAATATAATTTATCGTTGAAACAAGACATTAACACATGAATGTGAACACATGATTATTTGACGGTGCCATCCTGCAACAACTATATGCGGCATGACTTTTTATTTGAGCATTGCAAGTAACACAGAGGAGGGTGTTGTGTTGTCATGTGTTTGAATATAGACATTTAACGTCAATGTCATGATTATACATGGTGGACAAGTTGCTTCTTATTTAGTGTTGTCTAAATCCAATTTTACTTCAAAGATTCTCTAATTTGTCCCCTTTTTTTAACCAGGTCTTTTAATTCATGTTTGGTGGTTAGCGGTGAAGATAATGAGATGACATTTCATGATATTTATTAAATTTTATTTTTTTAATGTTTTTATAAATATTAAATTTAAATGGTAATTTTATGTTACTGAGCTGGAATAATAAAAAAAAAAAAAAAAAAATTTAATTAAATATTTGTTAATGATTTAATATTTTACTTATGAAATGGATCACTTATTATAATGTCAGTGATTGAATTTTAAAGTCATACTCTAATCACACATCAATTTTTGTTGTTTGTATAACAAGGGACTTTAGAGGTATATACATCATATTCTCTATAAATTTAAACATGAAGAAAATACATGTTCTTAACTATTCAACCCATCAAAAGGTACAATGATTATCATGCATTGTAATATATTTAAGAAGTTGTAAATACTTCAACAAAATTTATGGACTTTATTTTGAAAGGAGAGGAAGATTGTTTCATTGAAGATTGTTTCTCATTTTTACAATACAAATAAGTACTGTAAAAACAAGACACAAAACATTTTAATTCAATGAAGCAAGAGCCACCATTGATTGCAAATTTCAAATAATGGTATACATATAATAAAGGAGAAATCTAAACGTTATAAGATTTCGACTTTTTTCCAACAATCATCACTTGCTACATAATTTATGGTCAATTTGCAATTTTCAATTGTTGAAATTGCATGTTTGAATGCATAAATGGATTCAACGGTCTCAAAAACCCCTATTGCACTCGCATTTCTAGCAATTATTCTAAATTTTTAACTGAATTTTGGGCAAAAATGGTATTAAAAATATGATAGTAAAGGTCCCAATTGTAACATATTTAGACTACTTGTATAATGAATATGAGCTCCATTGTCAATATAAAAAATAATTGTCAGGGTGAAGAGTGGGAGGGGTCATATTTGATCCCAAGGGAAATATCGAGCTATGTTATGCTCGGAGTCTAGGAAGAACCACTAACAATCAAGCCGAGGAGTATGCCTTACTGCAAGGAGTCCAACGGGCCAAAGAGAGGCAAATCTTGAAGCTCATTATACTCAGTGAATCAAAGAATACAATTTGATGTTTTGTTCAAAGATCTACGTTGAAGGATGCTCAATTGGGCATTATAGTTAGGAGAATCTAACATAATCTTATGGACATCCCACAAGTCTCATTTCGGCATATCTTGCAGAAAAATAATGGCCTAGTTAACAATCAAGCCAACCTAGCCACCTTGGGGGAAAAGGGGACTCTTCAAGTCGATGGGAGATCCTCACACTCCATAATTCCTTAATTAATGTTTATCACATCAGATTGCATGCATAGCAAACAGGTAGTGCACTCGGGCATGGGGATGGATGTCAACCCACCAGCTCAACACCTACCTCCATGCGTACATAAAGAAGGCCCAATCTTATGTACCATTTGCACTCTCTTATCATGGTTGTGATGGGACATTTCAGGCAGCTCGTAGCAATCTTGATTGGATGCAAGTAATGGTGATCGTGTGGATGGTTGAGGATGAGACATTTGCAGTAAATGAAGGATCGGTTGTCCTGGTTCACTCTTGTGTGCCATCATGACAACTCATGGATGCTCATTCGGGCGTGAGAGAAATCTTAAATCATTCCAGTGTAGGCAGTTCATCATGGATTTGGGATGTCGGTTCATTGACTACAACAAACACAAGAAATTCATAGGTCTGGAGGGAATTCCACCCCAGTGGAACATTCTAGAGCAACAAATAGGGGAGGAAGTTTGGTTTTGGGGGTCGCGACTAAGAAATTGGGGGCCTTGCCAGTGGAGCCTCCTCCTCCTGGTCTTTGGCATCGACACTTCAATGTGGGTTTGGACTTTGCATTGCAGTTGTCAAGATCCCAGGCGTGATGAGAACACAATTATGGCAGAGTTATACAAAGCAGCAAGGAGCAGTGGAGAAGTGGCATTGGATGCTTAGTCGGTGGGTTCAACGACTTAGTCAGAGGCTCTTGCACTAAGTAGGGGCCTCGTAACCAAGTTGATCTGCTAGTGTTTCTCACTCTCTTCGGGGTTCTCTCAACTAGAAGTGGTTGTTAGCAATCACAATGGAAAATGAAAAGGTTGGATCACTGGAGCCCTCCTAGGGACAGTCGAACAATTTGGAAGATTTATGGAGTTCTCTACAGCAACTTCAAATCGCGGTTCAAGGTATGTCCTCTCAGGTGATGTTTATTTTGGAAATTTCAATCCAGCAAAGAACTACAATGCATCAAGAGCATGATGAAATGGACGCACTTAGCTCCCAATTGGAAGACTTACAACCTCAACCTACATCAACACCTCAGGCCCTTGAGATAGTTTCGACAACAAATGGATCTTCCCCATCATTTAATAGCCCCATTCCTGATCTAAACCTTTCGACAAGTGAAACGGGAAAGGAAGACATGGACCCTCATGATCATCCAAAGGTCGATACTTGATGTTCTTTCTAATTGTCTGCATACTTGGTATCTTTTTTCGAGTATACACAATAAGATTTTGTAATGTATATTCTCCTTTAGGAGACATGACTTATTTAGGGACAGATAGGACTAGTATCTTGCTAGAGTACCAGATTTTTGCCCTGCCTCTGGGCTTTTTGTAAGATTTTGTGAGCTTCAGTCGCACCCCTTTTGACTAATATAAAATCTACCAGTTATTGTTAATAATAATAATAATCTATTTTTAAGGTCACGGCCAAGCCAACTCACCAAATTGGTGTATGAGACCCCCTTGTTTGTGGGACAAGGGACCCCCCTCCGCCAAACGATTTGACTGGTAGAGTCTACGAAGGTATACATACCCTACCCCCCTCTGGATTTGAACCTGTGACCTCTTAAGAGGAAACACATGTTCTTAACCATTAAGCCCACTCACAATGGAAAATGAAAAAGTTGGATCATTGGAGCCCTCCTAACGACACTCAAACAATGTTAAATATGTATATTCAATCATTACTTGTGAAACTTGAACTTGGAATTATGATTCTTTTAAACTAACAACATTGTTTATTGTAAAAAAACTGTGTTTATTTTTTTTGTGCTTAAAAAATTCATAATCAAGATGGATATATATAATATAAGGGATTTACTAATTCCATGCCCACCAATTTTTATCATCATTTAGATTTCATTCCGAATTTTTCCAAAAATATATATATATCTCTTTGCACAGAATTTTTTTGATATACATTATATATCATTATCGAATATTAATGATTTTGTCAAAACTCTTGATGAAATTGAAATCATTTGGTAGCCTAAGAAGTTGACTTAGTACCAATAAAATACCTATACCTATCAACAAAATCCAAGCAATATACCAATAACTCTACAAATTATAAAAATAAAACATGCTTAACTCTTACAAAACTAAACCAAAAATAAAATTTGGTCACGACTCACAACCAAATCCCTTTGCCTGAAATTATGAGAATCCACTTTGCTCATTTATACCTCACAACAAACCTTCGTTGTTCTTAAGGAAATCATAAATATTCTTATAAAATTCTTTGGTCATAAAATGGATTATACTATCGTACATTTAAGGAGTTTTTTAATATTGAATAAAATATATATATATATTGTTTCAATAATCGTCGTGCAGGTCGGAGAATTCGCAACGTACAGCTCACTCGGAAGAGTTTTGCAGGCTTTCTGCAACGCCAACCTACCAACTTTTATGCTCCATCCTCTGAGCCCTCAGAACGTGTCCAGCCCCCTACCCGCCGCCTGCGTGAGCAACTGCACAATGCAACCATTTTTTAATCTCGCGTATCTGCACCGACCTGTTGGATATCTTTCGTTCCCTACTCCCGATGCCGTTCAGCGATACGCAGATAATATCTTAAAGATTTTCGTGTTTATTAAAATTTCTGTACAATCGTTGTTTTCTGCTGCCGCAAGGCTCTGCTAATAACCTTGAAAGGTACGATGCACTTCCATTGAAACACATCTACATCCTGTCATGCGTTTCGCCGTTGTATCCCTTTCATTTTTTAGGAACAGTTTCTGGATTGTTAAACGTTATTTAGGGTTTTTAGGGTTTTTTTGTCGGATTTTGGTGATATAAATTGGGACAAAATTACTATTTTCTGTTGTTTAAATTGTATTTCTGAATGTATAAATGAATTCAACGTGCTGAAAAATTTCTGAAACACTTGGATTTTATAAACTTAGCCACTCAAATCTATAAATCCAACTACTCTTTACAAGATTTTAAACAAAATCAAACAAAAAAATCGCAAAAAAACAAAAAAATAGAACGTTTAAATTACGATATTCTCAGAGTTTCCTGTCAAATTGAAAACAGATGCTTCATTCTACTAATTTCCTTACAAAACGATCCCTCTGTATTACTTGTAAACCTTGTTCTCTTCAATTTCCAATACAAAGTTTAGGTAAGAATTATTTCATTTTTAGGTTTTAGTTTTTTTTCCTCAGATTATGTGGTGAGAAATTGTTGAATTTATTTATATATTTATTTTTTTTTAATGAAAGCCATTAAATATATATTTAGAAAGTTTTAAAGTGAAATTGAATCTATTTATACATTTAAAAATGCAATTTAAACATTAAATTATTATTATTTCATTTAAATTTATATTTTCTATTAAAAAAAATTGCTTAAAATTAATTTTTAAAAAATAAATTCAACTAAGGATAAGTAAGAAAAAAAGCAAAATAATGACTTCGAGAAAGAGATTAGCGTTGTTGACAATTCGAGGCATCTTTTTGTTGAGATGGTTAAAAGAAAGAAATCGAAAAAAACATGCCACTAGGATGTCACTGCTCTGGGGGACCCACTCTAGTCTACTGAGAGCACTGGCACCGAACGGAGAAATAAAATCACACGTCTTTACATCAACCAAAAGGTACAAATAAATCATGAATATTTATATTTCATTAACGTGCATCTAATTACGAAATT
>SNQJ01S0008391.1:0-17722 GCA_010110895.2 Picea sitchensis | reverse complement strand
ACCACCTTCTTATACGCACGCATAAAAACAGGTCTCAGAAATTTGGATGGACTCCTGATATGCAGAACTAAGATCACATGGAATTGTTTTGAATTTTCCAACTCTTAAATACAAACCTGAGATTCGTCAACCATGACATTTGCAATTGACATAGAAAGAGCACTCACAGTGGTTTTAATAATTCGCGATGCCTTCTTAAAATAACTCTTGGTAACTGAGCTTGATATTCAAAGTGGCCCCTGATATGCAATGCCAATATCTTATAGGTCTAGAGTTCATTCTTCTTGCACAACTCATGAAACTATTCATTTAGCTCTCGAAATTTTCTGTTTAGTGACGTTTATGTCATTATGAGCCCGTTTGTTTATATAATACCCACTTAGTCCTACCAACTGTTTTAGTAATTTTACTCACGCTTAATCATCTGCAATGAATCTGAATATTATATAGTTGTTCCAGTAAACCATCCCCCAAATATATTTTGGCACTTGCCATAGAGGTACTTTGACACCCACTTCTTACTTGTAAGGAAAGATTAAAGTAGATTGAAAATAGTTATGATGGCCCTACTCCCTTGGCCATTCTTATTTTCTGATCAAAGTGCATTTGTCAAATATGATCAACTAGCTACTTTGAACAAAATACGCAGATTTTCTATTTCATCCTGACAGATGCACATAGGCTCAAGCACTTTCTTCAGGGGAACAAAGGCATGCGATTTCTGGGAATTCCAACATCCTCTCAGACTTCAATCCCACTGTTGATTTAATGAATAGATAGAGGACAAGAAAGAATCTAAACTAATAGAGAGGATTTGAAAGTATTGAACTGATTAAAAATTGGAAGAGTTCAATCACGATGGCAGTAAGTTTGGTAATTACCAGGGAGCTTTAGAAGATAAAAACATTCTTAAAAAGAATGAGCAGAATATTTCACTCAAGGCAGAATTGACTAATCAAGAGAATTCTCGGTTCTGTATGAAAAGTAGACAACTCGGGCAAAGTAAGATAGCTCCAATTGAATCAAACTCATTCGTACTGACTATAATCTGCTATTCTATTTTAATATATTCATACTATATAGTTAATAATCTAAATCACAATACCAGTTGTATGCGACCTTTCACTGGAATTCGAAAACGACTCTTGGCAGCTCGGTAGTCCTCATAGCTGCCATTTTTCTTGGCTCTGCCCCCTCTGGACTTGCTTTGAGATAAATTCCCCGCAAGATCCACAAATGCACTGTAAAGCAAGGAGCTGTCTCCATCCACACAAGTGACAGAAAATGGAAGCTTCCGTGATGGTGGAGAAAAACTTCCTCCACTCACACTCAACACTGCAAGAAATCCATCTATCCTCTGCACAATAGCAAAAGCAATCCAACCAAAATTAGTCTATGCAATATAAGGAAAGTTCATGGATCTTAAAAGCACAAAGAAAAACAAATTTTCTAAATTAGACCCTAAAGCTTAGAGGATTTTGTAAACCAGCAACTTCAGCTGTTTGACCTCAGAAGCCATTTCAGTTAGCCCACAACAAGTCAAGCCTGATATGAACAATTGACTGGAATTCATCATGCATTCATTAATTCAAGGTAAGTGCCAACCTACTTCATAAAGCAAGATACTAATGATGAGTTAATATCAGTATGCTTTCAATAATAAAGAAGGTTGCCTTGCAACAATATAAAGAGTGATTTCGGCAATGCTGGCAAAGAAATAATCATGGAAAACATGTCAGTCTACCAGAAGACCACTCCATTCACCTCTACAAAGGTGAGGCAAGATTGTAAAAATCTATCGAATACCAGTAAATCATTAACAACTGTTGAACTAATAGGAAACCACTCCATGGGCAAAGTGAACCATTTTACAACACATCATAAAATATGGCAAGCAGCCTAGAATGTCTGGTTCGGAAAAAAAAAAAACCAACCTGACTGGCTTTGCCAGATGAAAACCTTCCTGAGAGGAGAGATTCTTCAAATGATCCAACAAGAGATCTTCTCGTTGGCAATCCACTTAAGCTTCTAGATAACTTGATCCCAGTCTGAGGTGCAGAAGTAGATTCACGACCCCATTGCAAACCAACCCCTGTGGAGTTGTAAGGTGTAGTAGGAGCAAAGTCTTTGTTAAAAATTCCAAAATGAAAATCCTGAAATGCCTTTCTTGTAATTCCAATTTCATCTTCCAGGACAGATGCATTATTTATCTGACATTCTTTGTGTATAATATTTACATGTCTGGGGCTTGGAGAACACACATCTACCACAGCTTCTCCATTTTGAGGCACATCAGTACAGTTTTCTCTCATTCTATCAGCCCACCTCGGTCCAAGAGGAGACAAAGAGAGGGGAGGTGGGGACCTGGAACATTTAGTTATCAATGCTCTTCTGCCAGTAGCTTTCTCATATAATTCACTGTGTAACTGTTTCTGATAAGCACTCAAATAGCAATGATCATTGACAAGGGTATTAGCACCATCAAGCAAAGGGCCATCAGTTTGAATGACAGAGCAATCTACACTGCAATCTCTACTAGAATGGTGTTCCGACATATGATACCTAGGTATAGGCAATGGCATGCTAGGAGAGGAACTAGAACAATTTGCTTTCTTATAGTCATGCCCATCAGACTTAGAATATTCCTCCTTTGTTTCACAAATCTCCCTTTCGGAAAGCCCTAATGAACCTCTTCTCTCATTGTCAACATACCCGCTAAGCATGCCACCGTGACCAGAAGAAAACATGTCACTAAGAGGGGACAATGTTCTTTTCCTAACCTGTGGTGCATGGGGATGAGAATTATCTTCAGATGTCCGAACTGGGGTATAAACTTGTAGGCCTTCAGAATTATTTGGATCATTGTGGACCAAATCAGTAGGTGACCTGAAGCCCACCACTCTTGAAGCTGGATTGATAACCCCTTGACCACCTTTTAAGCCAAACTGGCTTTGCTTTTCATCAAGTCCAACTCTCCTTCCATGTGTAGTAGCAGAAACATCAACGGCAATTTTTGAAGAGAAAGAGCAATGTGAGAAATTGGGGAACTCAAAAACATTCTTCCTTCCAGAATCTCCATTGCCCATACAGGCCGTGCCTCTAGTGCATCCAGTTGCATAACTTCCTGTATTTGCATTGCCGCCATCATCACTTTCCATTGTCGGTGGTTCACCATAACCACAGCTGCTTGTTCGAACAAATTGTGGTGAAGTTCCCAGGGAGCTATTTGATTGCATTGTTACCTCGTCAGCCACACCAGATCGTGGCAACCCCATTGCTGCTTAAAGTACTTAAATACTTGTTAGAAATTTGAGAATGAGGATTTCCTTAACTACAAGTTAGAAAAACTGTTACTGCACTTAATCAGATGCCATACTTGTTTGCTCAGAAATCAGCCCAAATAAGGTTCTTCCTTGATTCCACCAGAGATGGAATATTCAATAATATTAACACCAAGGAAAGAATGGGAAGTGTTGTCCAACCACATCAAGCAAACACTTTCTTTACACAGCACATCATTCCCCTTCAGCCAATATCCATACGCACAGAAACTGCTTTATGTACAGCACATCTCCACAAATGCTACAAATAATATTGCATATCCATAGTCTCAGAATTCCTTCCCCAACTGCATTCCCTAGCATAGCTCCCATTGACGAAATGAAACATAGCCAAACCCAACCTCGTGGATATGAACATTCTACAACAATCAAGTGCATACCAAAAGCCACGGGCCCGAGACTGATACATGACTACAGAGCAGGTCTGCAGGGTTCTGGATGGAATCTTGATCAACACAGATCCAAATAGAGTAATCAGCAAGAACAATGGGTCCAGAATGGTAGAAAACAAAAAATTACCAAATAAATATTCTCTAAGGTACAATAAATATCATCAAAGGAGAACTAATAAGACTTATTTTCTAAAATTGTTGGTCTACTCTGTTATAATTTTTGGACCGAAAAACAGACTTTGTTTCAACTTTAGCTTTAGCTCTAATTGACAAGGTTCCTAATTTGGTTTTAGAAGGGAACAGGAGTCCAAACTACTATGTAATCTGTATCTTCTGTTAATACAAAATTCTCTTTTTACCAACCAAAAAAGAGGTAGAATAAATATCAGGCTACCAAGCTCAGAGCTAAAATAATAATGCATCTTCTTATCCATAGCATGCAAAGAAAAGCCTCGAACTATTCTACCTCGATTAAGATGATTTCTGGATTAAAAGAGGAGAATTATCGTACGGAAAAAAAGAACAATATAAATCCCCAATCACCTGCACTACTTCTTGTCAAAGAATCCCCTAACACATAAAACGAATCAGACATTCTTCTCCACACAAAATAAATGCGAAGAATCGAACCGAGGCAGAATCAAGAAAACCTCCGGGCCTTTCTTCGGCTCCAAAGATCCTGATCGGCATTCGTTCCGTAGTTCTTTAATTAAAGACACCAAACCAGCCATCTACAAGTTATTTTATTTAACGACGCAAGCAATGGCGAAAAGCGCACCGAAACAGAACAACTTGAACCCAGAAATACACGCAAACGATTATCATAATATCGATTCCGAGCGATCCATCCATTAATATTAGAAAAATATTAAAATCAAGTCCTCTTATTTCATATAAAAACTAACAAAATCTATGAATATATTCATCCTTTCAAGTAAAAGCAAACGACCTCGAAAGAAACAAAAATCGTCACCGTAACAGCAAAGCTTTAAAATCCGGCACACAAAGAAGATGCCCGGGCACAAAAGCCTGCCAATCCGCCATTTTGGGGGCCTAAAAACAGAGCATTTTATTGAGATCGCCATGGATTCTCACCTGCTATCAGGAATCGCAGCCGTTCGCGGTAAGAAAATAAAATAAGGTCCGTCGGACGATTTCCTTGGTCTTTTTGGGCGGAAAGAGATTCTTTAAGCTGCTAAATTTTCAGAGAATTGAAAGCTTACAAGGCACGGGTGGCTGCCATGGCCAGGGCTTCAAGGTGCCAAGGGTCGATCATCCATCGATGGCTTCAAACCCTCTGGTAATAATAATAATTGTTTTTGGCTTCACAGAAACAGGAATGGAGTGGAATGGCATGTTATGGCCTCACGATATATACAATGTCATCGTGTTAATAATTTGTGTTATAGTGTTACATAATGTTTCTTGCTGCTGCGTACACATGCGTCCTATTTCCTTTTTTCACATAAATTTAAATTTCGTATTCATTTTCTCTTATACGTATGGGGCGAGAGACATATACGTATACGTATATACTTTGTATTTTATTTTCATTGTTTTCTTATGAAGCATGTGGAATAAGTTTTTTTAAGTGTTGAAAAGTGTGAGGCTTGGTTTTGCTCTCTCTACGTGATGACACAATTTTATATAATAATAATAAATTAGGGATTATTTTCATTGGCCCCTCTATTAAGAGAGTTTTATCATCATTAGCATTCCACTCTTCTAGAAGTATCTTCATTCCATCTTCTAGAAGTATTTTTAGTGAGTGGGGTATTTATTTATATGTGGTCCACAAGACGTAAGTATGTCTAGAAAACTTGGAACCATAAAGTCATTAACAATGTATTGCTTTCACCAACCCCAAAACTTCATTGATGTATTTATATTTTTTTATTTTTTTTGTCTTTTACATCAGAATCCACTGATATCGTAATTTTTTGTTGTTTAAATTACATTTTTTAATGCATAAATAGATTTGGCGTTAACACTTAGATTATACAAATTCAACCACTCAAATCTATGGTTCCAACAATTTCTCGCCAAATTTTAGGTAAAATTGATCAGAAAATATACCCAAAAAGTAGAACGTTTAGATTACAACAAAAAATAATGTTATACTTTTATCAATCAAACATGAACTAAACATATTCAATTTGAAGGATGAATAGGACACAATGGATTTGATTTTAGAAAAATGTAGTGCTTTCCTTGTGGTGTATGATAGCAAGTGTAGCCATAAATAACACCACCTATAAGGTTTGAAAGATCTAAATAGGGGTTTGGATTAGACATAAGGTCAGGGTTGCAATGCCATCTCTTTTCTCAAATAAAGGTGAGAGCATGGCATAGATTGATTTGCACAACGAATGAGCATAAAACAAATTGCAATGGATCATGATAATGCTAACAACAACTTTTAATATGCAGACTCAATGCATTTGATAGTCTACCAAGGTAGTCAATACAATTAATCCAAACAATAGGGCATATCAATAAGAAAACAATGTTTCCTCTTTGATGCAATAACAAGTCGCACTAAAGCAAGAATAAGGTTTAGACAAACTCAATGGATCAACTCTAAACTCTTGCACAACTTAAAGGATCAATAAGATGTAATGGATTCAATTTTAGAAAAAAATGCAATGATTTCCTTACAATGTATGATAATAGTTGTGGATATAACTAGCAACACCTACAAGGCTCGAAAGATCTAAATAGGGATTTGGATTAGACATCGAGGTTAGGGTTGCAATGCCACTATGAAAATGTCATCTCTTCTCTTCAGGATGGGTGAGAAGATGGCAAAGATCAACTTGCACAAGTAGTAAGCGAAAAAAAAATTGCAATAGATCATGAGAATGCTAACAACAATCTCTAATATCCATATGCAATGCATTTGATAGTCTGCCAAGGGAGTTAATACAATTAATCCAAACAATGGGGGCTATCAATAAGAGAACAATGTTTCCTCTTTGATGCAACAACTAGTCACACTAAAACAAGGTTCAGACAAACTCAAAAGAATGTTCTGAACATATCATATTACCTATGCTCATGGTCTTATCCAATAGCTCATCCTCTCAATGTAACAACACTTTCGTAGACTATCATCGACTAAACATCGAAAGGAAATTAACCAATTAACAAATGATCAACCTCAAAACACACTACCAACAACATGATGATGAAAACCTTTACCTTTTTTAGTCCCACGATAACTAGAACTGCAAAAAAATATTGTGAAAAGAATCAACTTTATTATGAGATCTTACCATGCAACAACATAGCAAGCATCATCAACATGGAATCAAAAACCTCAACACCAAATTGGTGTATGAGACCCCCTTGTTTGTGGGATAAGGGACCCCCTCCAAGATTTGATTGCTAAAGTCTATGATGGTGTACATATCCTACCTCTCTTTGGATTTGAACTTATGACTTTTTAGAACAAAATGCATACTCTTAACTATTAGACTCAATCAAACTATATACATTAAGTATATACAACTTAAATTTGACTATCCATTTTAAACGAACTTTTCTTTTCCTACATTAAAGAACAAATGTTTAGGTCAACTTTCTCTCTGTAACCATGAAGCAAATAAATTAAATATATATTATTTATAAGTATTAATATAATTTATCGTTGAAACAAGACATTAACACATGAATGTGAACACATGATTATTTGACGGTGCCATCCTGCAACAACTATTTGCGGCATGACTTTTTATTTGAGCATTGCAAGTAACACAGACGAGGGTGTTGTGTTGTCATGTGTTTGAATATAGACATTTAACGTCAATGTCATGATTATACATGGTGGACAAGTTGCTTCTTATTTAGTGTTGTCTAAATCCAATTTTACTTCAAAGATTCTCTAATTTGTCCCCTTTTTTTAACCAGGTCTTTTAATTCATGTTGGTGGTTAGCGGTGAAGATAATGAGATGACATTTCATGATATTTATTAAATTTTCATTTTTTAAATGTTTATATAAATATTAAATTTAAATGGTAATTTTATGTAACTGAGCTGAATAAAAATTAATTTTAATTTAATTAAATATTTGTTAATGATTTAATATTTTACTTATGAAACGGATCACTTATTATAATGTCATACTCTAATCACACATCAACTTTTGTTGTTTGTATGACAAGGGACTTTAAAGGTATACACATTATATTCTCTATAAATTTAAACATGAAGGAAATACATGCTCTTAACTATTCGACCCATCAAAAGGTACAATGATTATCATGCATTGTAATATATTTGAGCAAGTTGTAAATACTTCAACAAAATTTATGGACTTTATTTTGAAAGGAGAGGAAGATTGTTTCATTGAAGATTGTTTCTCATTTTTACAATACAAATAAGTAATGTAAAAACAAGGCACAAAACATTTTAATTCAATGAAGCAAGAGCCACCATTGATTGCAAATTTCAAATAATAGTATACATATAATAAAGGAGAAATCTAAACGTTATAAGATTTGGACTTTTTTCCAACAATCATCACTTGCTACATAATTTATGGTCAATTTGCAATTTTCAATTGTTGAAATTGCATGTTTGAATGCATAAATGGATTCAACGGCCTCAAAAACCCCTATTGCACTCGCATTTCTAGCAATTATTCTAAATTTTCAACTGAATTTTGGGCAAAAATGGTATAAAAAATATGATAGTAAAGGTCCCAATTGTAACATATTTAGACTAGTTGTATAATGAATATGAGCTCCATTGTTAATATAAAAAATAATTGTCAGGGTGAAGAGTGGGAGGGGTCATATTTGATCCCAAGGGAAATATCGAGCTATGTTATGCTCGGAGTCTAGGAAGAGCCACTAACAATCAAGCCGAGGAGTATGCCTTACTGCAGGGAGTCCAACAGGCCAAAGAGAGGCAAATCTTGAAGCTTATTATACTTGGTGAATCAAAGAATACAATTTGATGTTTTGTTCAAGGATCTACGTTGAAGGATGCTCAATTGGGCGTTATAGTTAGGAGAATCTAACGTAATCTTATGGACATCCCACAAGTCTCATTTCGGCATATCTTGCAGAAAAATAATGGCCTAGTTAACAATCAAGCCAACCTAGCCACCTTGGGGGAAAAGGGACTCTTCAAGTCTATGGGAGAACCTCACACTCCATAATTCCTTAATTAATGTTTATCACATCAGATTGCATGCATAGCAAACAGGTGGTGCACTCGGGCATGGGGATGGATGTCAACCCGCCAGCTCAACACCTACCTCCATATGTGTACATAAAGAGGCCCAATCTTATGTACCATTTGCACTCTCTTATCATGGTTGTGACGAGACATTTCAGGCAGCTTGTAGCAGTCTTGATTGGATGCAAGTAATGGTGATCATGTGGATGGTCGAGGATGAGACATTTGCAGTAAATGAAGGATCGATTGTCCTGGTTCACCTCTTGTGTGCCATCATGACAACTTATGGATGCTCATTCGGGCGTGAGAGAAATCTTAAATCATTCCAGTGTAGGCAGTTCATCATGGATTTGGGATGTCAGTTCATTGACTACAACAAACACAATAAATTCATAGGTCTGGAGGGAATTCCACCCCAGTGGAACATTCTAGAGCAACAAATAGGGGAGGAAGTTTGGTTTTGGGGGTCGCGACTAAGAAATCGGGGGCCTTGCCAGTGGACCCTCCTCCTCCTGGTCTTTGGCATCGACACTTCAATGTGGGTTTGGACTTTGCATTGCGGTTGTCAAGATCCCAGGCGTGATGAGAACGCAATTATGAGAAAGTTATACAAAGCAACAAGGAGCAGTGGAGAAGTGGCATTGGATGCTTAGTCGGTGGGTTCAACGACTTAGTCAGAGGCTCTTGCACTAAGTAGGGGCCTCATAACCAAGTTGATCAGCTGTTGTTTCTCACTCTATTTGGGGTTCTCTCAACTAGAAGTGGTTGTTAGCAATCACAATGGAAAATGAAAAGGTTGGATCACTAGAGCCCTCCTAGGGACAATCAGACAATTTGGAAGATTTATGGAGTTCTCTACAGCAACTTCAAATCGTGGTTCAAGGTCTGTCCTCTCAGGTGATGTTTATTTTGGAAATTTCAATCCAGCAAAGAACTACAATGCATCAAGAGCATGATGAAATGGATGCACTTAGCTCCCAATTGGAAGACTTACAACCTCAACCTACATCAACACCTCAGGCCCTGGAGATAGTTTCGACAACAAATGGATCTTCCCCATCATTTAATAGCCCCATTCCTGATCTAAACCTTTCGACAAGTAAAACGTGAAAGGAAGACATGGACCCTCATGATCATCCAAAGGTCGATACTTGATGTTCTTTCTAATTGTCTGCATACTTGGTATCTTTTTTCGAGTATACACAATAAGATTTTGTCATGTATATTCTCCTTTAGGAGACATGACTTATTTAGGGACAGATAGGACTAGTATCTTGCTAGAGTATCAGATTTTTGCCCTGCCTCTGGGCTTTTTGTAAGATTTTGTGAGCTTCAGCCGCACCCCTTTTGACTAATATAAAATCTACGAGTTATTGTTAATAATAATAATAATAATAATCTATTTTCAAGGTCACGACCAAGCCACCACACCAAATTGGTGTATGAGACCCCCTTGTTTGTGGGACAAGGGACCCCCCTCCGCCTAGCGATTTGACTAGTAAAGTTTACGAAGGTATACATACCCTACCCCCATCTGGATTTGAACCTGTGACCTCTTAAGAGGAAACACATGTTCTTAACCATTAGGCCCACTCACAATGGAAAATGAAAAGGTTGGATCATTGGAGCCCTCCTAAGAACAGTTAGACAAATGTTAAATATGTATATTCAATCATTGTTTTTTTTTCCACGAGAAAAAATGCTCTTTATATTCATAAGGATATTCAATCATTGCTTGTGGAACTTGAACTTGGAATTATGATTCTTTTAAACTAACAACATTGTTTATTGTAAACAAATTGTGTTTATTTTTTTTGTGCTTAAAAAATTCATAATCAAAATGGATATATATATTATAAGGGATTTACTAATTCCATGCCTACCAATTTTTATCATCATTTAGATTTACTTCCGAAATTTTCCTCATATATATATATCTCTTTGCACAGAATTTTTGTTGATATACATTATATATCATTATCGAATATTAATGATTTTGTCAAAACTAAGATGAAATTGAAATCATTTGGTAGCCTAAGAAGTTGACTTAGTACCAATAAAATACCTATACCTATCAACAAAATCCAAGCAATATACCAATAACTCTACAAATTATAAAAAGAAAACATGCTTAACTCTTACAAAACTAAACCAAAAAAAAAATTTGTCACGACTCACAACCAAATCCCTTTGCCTGAAATTATGAGAATCCACTTTGCTCATTTATACCACACAACAAACCTTCGTTGTTCTTAAGGAAATCATAAATATTCTTATAAAATTCTTTAGTCATAAAATGGATTATACTATCGTACATTTAAAGAATTTTTTAATATTGAATAAAATATATATATATATATTGTTTCAATAATCGTCGTGCAGCTCGGAGAATTCGCAACGTACAGCTCACTCGGAAGAGTTTTGCAGGCTTTCTGCAACGCCAACCTACCAACTTTTATGCTCCATCCTCTGAGCACTCAGAACGTGTCCAGCCCCCTACCCGCCGCCTGCGTGAGCAACTGCACAATGCAACCATTTTTTTAATCTCGCGTATCTGCACCGACCTGTTGGATATCTTTCGTTCCCTACTCCCGATGCCGTTCAGCGATACGCAGATAATATCTTAAAGATTTTCGTGTTTATTAAAATTTCTGTACAATCGTTGTTTTCTGCTGCCGCAAGGCTCTGCTAATAACCTCGAAAGGTACGATGCACTTCCACTGAAACACATCTACATCCTGTCATGCGTTTCGCCGTTGTATCCCTTTCATTTTTTAGGAACAGTTTCTGGAATGCTAAACGTTATTTAGGGTTTTTAGGGTTTTTTTTGTCGGATTTTGGTGATTTGGGACAAAATCATTATTTTTCTGTTATTTACATTGTATTTTTCAATACATAAATGGATTCAACATACTGAAAAATTCTTGAAACACTGGGATTATATAAATTTAGTCTCTCAAATCTATAGATCCAACCACTCTTTACAAAATTTCGAACTAAATCAAACAAAAAAAATCACAAAAAAACAAAAAAAAAAAAACATTTAAACTACGATATTCTCAGAATTTCCTGTCAAATTGAAAACAGTTGCTTCATTCCGCTAATTCCCTTACAAGACGATCCCTCTGTATTACTTGTAAAGCTTGTTCTCTTGAATTTCCAATACAAAGTTTGCGTTTACCAAAAAAAATTACAAAGAATTATTTATTTTTAGGTTTTACTTTTTTTTCTAAGATTATATGGTGAGAAATTGTTGAATTTATTTATATATTCAATCTTTTTAATAAGAATTATTAAATGTATAATTGGAAAGTCTTAAAGTGAAGTTGAATCTATTTATATATTTAAAAATGCAATTTAAACATTAAATTATTGTTATTTCATTCAAATTTATATTTTCTATTAAAAAAATTCTTAAAATTAATTTTAAAAAAATTTAAATTAAAAAAAAATTCAACTAAGGATAAGTAAGAAAAAAAGCAAAATAATGACTTCGAGAAAGAGATTAGCGTTGTTGACAATTCGAGGCATCTTTTTGTTGAGATGGTTAAAAGAAAGAAATCGAAAAAAACATGCCACTAGGATGTCACTGCTCTGGGGGACCCACTCTAGTCTACTGAAGGCACTGGCACCGAACAGAGAAATAAAATCACACGTCTTTACATAAACCAAAAGGTACAAATAAATCATGAATATTTATATTTCATTAACGTGCATCTAATTACGAAATTAAAATGAAGTGTGTTTTTTTTAATGTAATGATAGTAAAAGGTGTAGAGGTTTTAGTCAAATAAAAAACAAATGTTGGAAAAAGGTTAACTATTTCTTTTTGGTATTTTTTTAATAATGAGAAACCGACTTTGAAGAATATTTCAATGGTTTTTCATAAAGAGTTTGAGGAATGTTTCAATAGATTTGGTTTAGGCGGTGAAAGTGAAGTATTATGTTTTAGATTAACTTATTAGTAATAATTTTTTAGATTAATTTATTATTAGTTAAATTTTATTTTTACAACTTTGGAGATACACTTTTTTTTATTGATTAATGTAATAAATAATATTTTAAAATTATATAATAATAATAATTTAGTTTTAAGGTTATGATTAAGCTAAACATCAAATTGGTGTATTAGATTTCCTTTGCTTTTTTTGATTGGTAAAATCTAAGGAGGTATACATACCCTATCCCCTCTAGATTTGAACTTGTAATCTCTTAGGAGGAAACACATGTTCTTACCATTAGGCCCACTCACGTGTATTTTTCAAAACATTTTTTTCTTTTTTCTCCATTTATTATTTTTCTTATTCTTTTGATATTGTTCTAATACAAAACAAAAATGATTTATTATAAGAATCAAATATTTTTCTTTCTTTGTATGTAGGGTTTTTTTTCCTCTTCTTACTAATAGAATTAATGTTAAGGTTTTTGTATTCTCCCACTTGTTTTGGATTTTCTTTAAAGGACTTCATTTCTAACTCCACTTGTGTTAGTAAAGTTAGGGATTGCATGGTTTTTTTGTGGTGTGGATGTGGACAAAATGATAGCTTGTCAAGAGCATAATTTTTGCATACAAACTCTAATTGCGGTGCTCTTTTTTTGTTGGAAACTTTTTGATGAACACATAATGGGGAAATTTGAGTTTACTTAATTTCTTTTGATTTGAACCTAATAAAACATTAGAAAAGGCCTGAAACTAGCCTTGAAAGTTGGGACCCAAAATTGTAAAATTTGAGATATGTCCTAAAATGGCCACAACAAGTTCATAACTACGATTTTTCTACTCCATAAAAAAAGTCGTGGATGGAAACAAATATACTGGTCTATTTCTTATCAAGCCTTTCCACTTTGGGAGGCTTTTAGTCCCCAAAAGCTTTAAATATGAAGGAGATGGGCAAAACATTCCTCAATGTTCTCCCTAAGGTATTATTTTGCTTTTTCTTGGTAGTTTCCCCCTGATTCCATTTGTTAGAGTTCTTGTTCACCCGTTTTGGTCATTCTACTTTTCTTCTCCAAAATAATATCTTCTGCACAATTCTTTTATGCATCTAGTGTTGAGTCTTCCATGGAAAGTAAGACTTGCCCCATTTT
Source organism: Picea sitchensis (assembly GCA_010110895.2). Lineage (NCBI taxonomy): Eukaryota > Viridiplantae > Streptophyta > Pinopsida > Pinales > Pinaceae > Picea > Picea sitchensis. The sequence continues at coordinate 3,715 of SNQJ01S0008391.1, read as the reverse complement.
CTTCATCAAGCATGGATGGTTGATAAAGTTTCAAATCTTTTACATTCACTATTGAATAAATGTGCATGTATGGAACTAGACTTACTTTGTGATTAATGTTTCTTATATACTCTAGTACTTCAAAAAACACATATCTAAAAGTCTATGTTTATTTGTTGTTTTTTTAATATTTCTTTGTTTAAGTGCACTTAGACTCAATCTCCTACCTTGAATGTCTTCTTTATTGTGTTGGCTCTTCTCCACATTTATACCTTTCATTTGATTACTTCAATCTCTCTTGAACTTATGAATAGATCTTACTTGATTCATCAATGATTTTTTATGTCTTTAATACACCACTTGAGGTGCATGCCTTTTGTCCTCTATGTTATTACCCATGTACAATGTCCATGGTAAAGGTGGCAAATACACAAAACAAACTTTAAAAAGGGGACTTACAAGTGGAATTGTGAACCTGGATAATGTAGACCAAATTTCCATCCCAAATTTTTGGATGTTTTTGGTTGTAGCCCTTTAAAAATTGAACTGATATCTTCTTAAAATGAACTTGGATCTATGAAAAGAATAATCTTGTTGTCTCCTAGTCCTTTAATGATCTTTTCTAACAAAGCATATAGATACACATTTTATCATAAAAATAGGCATACACTCATTTTGTTCTCGGCAAACTTCTAACAACTTCTATGAATATGCATTTCCATAACCTTATAGCACCAAGAATGCATTGTATAGTCATTACATTCTATTATTGGATTTGTTATTGCAACAAAATGTGCATATTATTATGAACCTAACTACTTATTATTTTGTTTGGGTTGGTGCACATATCTTTGCAATTTAGCTACTATTGTTTGGGTTGTTGAACATATCTTTATTGTTTAGGTTGTTGCATGTATCTTTCCAATTTAGCTACTATTTTTCCAACAACAAAATGACTTGGGACTTTGAAAAAATTATTCTTTCTTATAAATCAGTTTTTCTTTGAAACCCAAACAACTTCTTTAATTTTCATAAAAAAACGAAGTTTGAGATTCTCTCTTATAAATCATTCTTTCTTTAAAACATAGTTACCAAGTTCAAATTCGGATTCGAATTCAATACGATACAAAAAAAAATCAATTAACAAATTTTCAATTTGACAAAAAATTGTTAAAATTCTACCATATGTTTAATCAAAATTCACAAATATTCACCATATTCTCTTGGAATTAGCTGCATCCGGAATTGTATGTTCCAATAATTATATTAGCTTCCCCTAGACACTCCTACATGGTGATATATGCATTCCCAAGCTGCATCCGGAATTGTATGTTCCAATAATTATATTGGCTTCCCATGTATCTGCCACACCCCTGCATGGTGATATACACATTTCTGAATGATGTATTATTGTAGCAGGCCACATCTTTAAATTGGAGGACCATATTCATGGATCGGTTCCTTTATAGGCCAGAGAGAGGTTCATTTGGGGTGCCATTATGTGACCGTGTCTAGGGATGGAAGAAGCATCTCAAGCCCCGTAGGTGTGTGACCAGATCCTGCACACTCGCATTGGAGGGGATTATTTTGGTATTATTTCCATTTCATAAAATTCCAAGGTTGGATGGGTACTGCCACAAAATAAAGAATGCATGTGTCTCCCCGACTACCTCTTGTGTGGAGCGAATCCATACGATCTATTGGGGAGTCCACTCCGACTTGAGATATCTTGCCTGGTTTGTTAGAAAGTTCTTGTTCCCATTTTAGGTCAACTCATTCGTCGATTACAGAAAACGATGATAGAAATCCATTCGTTCTTTTGTTCAAGGGACATGATAATATATATATATATATATATATATATATAACATCGAGAATCCAAAACAATCACCACGCAAATCAAATCAAATTTGATCAATAATTCAACCAAAACAAACGAATCGACAAATTTTCGAATTTTTTTTATCAATACAACCAAATTTAATAATTATACTTTAAAACTCACACAACTTCTTTAACTTTCATAATAATAATAATAATAATAAATCAAAAAATCAAAGTTACATACATATTATTTGATATATTATCATACACCAAAGCTCGTTTGTATTGATATATTATCATATACCAAAGCACTTATGTATTGAGGTCCCACTAAAAACATCTTAAATGCAACCACCTCCACACATTAACTTTGGAATATGTTTTGTAGGGTTGTTAATTATTTTTTATTTATTAAAAAAACTTATTTTTATAAAGTAATATGTGCTAAGCCATTACGTATCAACACACCTAAGGTCCACACATCAAGTTTTGGGTATGTTTGGCAAGGGTGGTAATTAATGCATTTCGTTTTTTATTTATTTTTATATAAAATAAATAAAACCAACCTTTATTTATGGTCCTGAAATGCGACTATCAATGGTAGGAATACGATGTATAAGATTTTTATATAAACTAAAACCTAGGAATAAATAAAGAATATTAATTTCTTAATAATATGTACTTAATTACCATGTGTTTTTTAAATGTTAATTAAAACCGTTTCTGTTTAGCCAAATTAAAATAAATAGTTATGACGGATTATCATTTTCTTTTGAATAAGTAAGTTTTTTTTAATAAAAAGAAATATGCTTGTCAAATATGTGTAATTGATTTGGTCTGATTGATAAAAAGTAAAGTGTGTTATCTTTCTATTCAAAATTGTTTGTATTAATAATACGTTTGTTCCGTGTCATCAATTATTTTTTTTTTTAAATAAAATATACTTCATGAATTCCCTATCATTAACCAAAACATTCAATTTAACATATTATATAAAAAAATAAATTCCATCACCATATAAACAAAATTGCTATCTTTTAATCATTATTAATTTTTTAAATAGTGATAATTATACTAAATTAAAAGGATTAGAGAGAGTATAGCCATCTTGTACAACATGTTAACATGAGAGGAAAAAGAAGTAGCTTTTCCTTTTGTCCTTCTAACTTAAAAACTTTTTTTTCCAAACTTTTGTTTTCATTGATAAAATGACTCGTACATGAAAAATTCACTATTTAAAAATATACATCGAAAGAACATATATATTTTGCATGTAGTATTACAAAGGGTAAACAAATTTGGTAAGCGAAGATTGGGAGGCTAATATATTGTTTTGTTTAACTTCTCTTTCTCGACCTTATTTCCTAGATGTTTTGCCTCTTGTAGTAGGTGGGGAGTTGAGCACCTATTTAACAATGTTGTGTGGCAGCTGAGTCCCTGCCAAGGAGATTAGAAAGCAAATTTTGAAAAATGGAGTTGAAGTGTAAATGAAACGAAGTGTTTGGTGTAAAATGTATATGAGGGAAATGTTGTGTGCAAGGTGCATATTTTGGAAGCTGGGGCAAAAGTAAATGACGGTTGGCAGGCCGAGCACCATCTAATTTTGGAAAGTATATATCAAACATTTTTTTTTTGAAAGTATATAAGAAAGTAAAAAAATTGTTGACAGTGCAAGATTAAATTTGGAAATTTAAATGCATTTTCAATGTGGACTGGTGAAATATAAAAATATATGATGACATAAAATTAATAGAAGATAAGAAATATAAAAATTTTAATGTATTTGTGAACATTTTCCATACGGACTGTTGAAGGATAAGAATAAAAGTCTAACATATTAAAAAATAAATGCATTTGTTATACAGAGTGCTGAAAGATAAGAGTAGAGTCTTTAGGATATAAAAATTTAGAT
>SNQJ01S0008390.1:94382-108773 GCA_010110895.2 Picea sitchensis | reverse complement strand
GTCATGGGTGGGAGAATTAACAAAATAAGTCAACCACCCATAAAAAAAACTTTCATTAAATTCCACATAGACACACACATATAGAACTTTTATTAAAACCCATATACTAAAAAGAATAAACTCCACACACTCATTAAACCATATTTTCAAATCATTAAAACAAATGGATGTCTCATAATAATAACACTAAAAACAATTGACCCTAATAACCATTTTATCTTTGTATATTATTAATACAGTATTGTTAACATAGTTAATTATTAATATTAATTAATAATTATTGTAAAAATAGTATCTATGTATAATATACACATGCTTAAAATACCCTTTGTATAATATAACTAATTATATATATTCACAATAACAAATAACAAATAGTATAGTTAATTATTATTATTATTATTATTATTATTGTTTAATAATTATTAATATATCATGTATAATAACATTAAAGTATTAATAATATTTTTAATGTCTATAATTTTATTATTAATAAAGTATTAATAATAGTTTATTAATAAATTTAATAAGTATTGATATGTATTAATGTCGTTATTAATAAAGTAGTATTAATAATATTAATAGTTAGTATTATTATTAACTAGTAATAATAATTAATACCTCTTGTGTATTAATAATAATTATATTAATTATATTTAATAATTTTAATAATCATAACAACATTAATCCTAATAACCCAAACCCTAATATCATAATAACTTATATTATTAATACATTATCGCTAACATGATTAAGCATTAATATTAATTAATAATCATTATATGACATATATGTGTACTAACCCTAATAACTTAAACCCAAACCCTAATAACCATTCACCTTAATATATTATTGCTAACATGATTAAGTATTAATATTAATTAATAATAATTATATAAAAGACATGTGTACTCTTAACTAACCTCTTTATGATATAATTAATTACTTATATTAATAATAAAGTTAATTATTTTTATTATTATTACTTAATATCTAATAATAATATAATAACAATAAAGTATTAATAATATTTATTAATAGAATTATTAATGACTATAATTATGATAATGACATTAATAAATTATTATTAATACTTTATTAATAAACTTAATAAAGTATTATTATATATTAATATGGTTATTAATAAATTATTATTAATAATATTAATAAGCTTAACCCTAACATACATTAATAATGTAAATCTAATGTCTCAATTCCAATTATAATTTGAAATCAATGTAAATTCATATAGTTGTTTCTAGTTAATGTTAGGACAAATTAAATGTGTTTAGGCTATTCTAAAACCTAATAGCTCAATTACAATTTAATTTTAATTTAAAACCTAATCACTCAATTACAATTTAAAACCAAATCTGAATTTTAATTACAATTTAAATTTATTTGTTCAATTTCAATTTTAACTTAATAACTCAATTTCAATTACAATTTTAATAATGTTAACATAAAGTGAACCTAATAGCTCAATTTCAATTACAATTCGAAATCAATGTAAATTCACATAGTTGTTTTTGAAGAATTAAATGTGCTTTCTCCTTAGTTTCATAAGTAGATTAAAATAATAATAGTTATTCATCATTGCCATTTACTAGTGCATAGATAGAATTAAATAGGCTTCAACAATAGATCTATTCTCCTTAGTTGCATAAGTTAACTAAAATATTAATCTTTATTTATCATTTCCATTTATTATTATAGATATAGAATTAGAATTTAATGAACTTCTACAACAAGATCAATCCTCCTTAGTTAAATAAATCCATTAAAATATAATCATCATCTATCTTTYCGCTCAATGCTACAAATATAGAAGTAAAATGTGACAAAACCACYTTAATTGATTAAGTCCATTAAAATATAACCATCATCTATCTTTTTCACTCAATACTACAAATATAGAAGTAAACGGGCCAGAACCGACTGAAATGTTATCAGGATTGCAGTGTTGGCTCTGCTAAGCCAATGCACCATTTAAAGGAGAAATAAGGTGACTTGTAGCCAATGCACCATTGAAAGTACAAATAAGGTGGCCTCTCAACCATACAAATAGATTGAGAGACGCAATTTTTTGATGTATTGGATAGTGTTATCTATAGATGGAAAAGAAAGGTCTTAATAAAATTATAACAATATAATTTTGTTACTAGTTTTATAAATTGAATCAATATAATTTTTTTACTAGTTTTATAAATTGAATCGTTACTGGTTGATGGAAAATTAGAAATAAACTTCATTGTTATTCATTGAGAAAAAGAAATTTATAAGCTTATTATTTAAATTATAATAATCTGTTTTTTAAGAGCTTAATAAAATATAAATCAAACATTATAAAAAGACATATTTGTGGGAAAACGGGGCCAATCGGGGTTCGGGATTTCAGCGAACACGAACACCCAACGCCACACACAACAAATCTCGAATCGCGAAATGCGAATGGAGTGTGGGCCCGATGCTTTCGGGTTTCGGGGTTTGCAAGCCTTTGATACAAAACAACACGCAACCTCAATCGTCGGATCGCGAAATGCGAGAGAGCCGTGGGACCCAGGTAGATCGAAATTTGGGATTTCGGGGTTTACGAACACCCAACACACAAACAAAACAAAGCGTGAACTGTTGAATTGCGAAATTCGAATGGGCTTAGGGCCCACCACTTCGGGGTTCGAGGTTTGGAAAGAAACAACTCTATTACTCAAGCCTGCGGATATCCCGAAACAGAAAATTCAGAACAGAGTTTACAAACTCAATCAAAAACAAAATATAAATGCAGAGTAGACCTCCAAATACAGAGTAACCAATTTGATTCAAAAATGTTTTCAAGAGATGTATGATTACAATTTCGACTCTGGTACTTAAACACAGAAAATTGCCCCTTCGATCTTCTAAAGGATTTTAATCAAGGCGGTGATGGTGTCTTATGGCCTGCAAAGGTTAAGGCGGCCACCGTTTAAGTTATGTAAAACAAAATTGTAATCGGTGATTTAATCCTTGAGTCTTGAAGGGTCAAGAGGCCCACCGATTTTGATCCGAATTATTTTCGGCACGAAATGCGAGCGGAGATATAATAAAGAAATGCACAGAGATATTGCAGATATTCAATAAGATAACATAAATGTATCAGAGATTCAACCATAAACACATATATACAGTAATACACGATTTCTATTAATGAAAGAAATGTACAGAGACTGTAAAAATACAGAGTGAAAGACTCGCTAGAATGGTGGCAGCTTATCTCTGAGAAGAGATGTGACGGCTACTCGCATTAGCAAGAAGATGGTTACAATGAGACTCTGAAGGCCTTTTTACAATAAATAGGAATGCCAAAAACCCTAGACATCCAAAAACCTAACCCTAGGAGATGAAGCGCCAAAAGTCATGCGGGCCCAGTTTGGGTAAGTGAGAACATCAACTTCTCGGGGTCGTAACTTTTGTATACGATCTCCGTTTTAGGCATGTGATAGCTCGTTGGAAAGGTATTGTCGAGGGGACTCATTTTGGGGGCTCGTTGATGCCTTTGGCTATCATTGAGAAACTCGATCTCGAAAAACCTTGATTTGGGCCCTCAAAATGGCCCCGGAAGTTAAAAACTGCTAAAAATAGTAAATTGCTAGAAAACTGTTTTGAGCCAGTCGAAAAAGGTGGGTGGCCATCGATATCCACCTGGATCAGATTCACTGTTTGCAAAGAGGCGGGTGAAATGATTACTTCCTAACATACTCCCTCTTAATCATTTCAGAACAAAAACAAACTAAAACTATGTAAAACAAAATTGTTGTAAACAATGCATTACAGCTTGCAAACCCCAATATTTCTTCTATGAATTTTAAACAGTTTATTTCCCAAAGGTTTCGTAAATATGTCTGCAAATTGTTCTTCAAATCTACAGAACTTAACATAAATCTCTTTACCAGTTACCAGCTCTCGAATGAAATGATACCTTGTATCATTGTGCTTACTTTGTTTGAGAAAAACGTGATTCCTTGATAGTACAATGGAAGACTTATTGTCACAAACAATCTGGGTTGCATCATTATGGTTATGCAACAATTCATTCAAAACCCTTCTCATCCACACATCTTGACATGCAGCTACAGCTGTGGCAACATACTCTGCCGCAATAAAAGATAGAGTTACAATGGGTTGTTTCTTTGATTCCCATGCCACTGCTCCAGATCCAAGACTAAACACATACCCAGATGTGCTCTTCCTATCATCAATGGAACCTGCAAAATCACTATCAGTATATCCAATCAGTTCAAAGTTTAAGCTTGATATGTATCGGATACCAAAGTCAGTTGTTCCAGCAACATATCTCAGGATCCTCTTTCCTACTTGCCAATGAGTACTCTTCGGAGTCTCCATGAATATCGAGATCAAACTTACAACAAACATGATATCAGTTCTGGTTGTTGTTAAGTACATAAGGCTTCCAACCAACCTCTTATACAAAGTTGGAACAACATATGAGCCCTCATCATACTTACTTAGTTTAATACCAGTTGCCATTGGTGTTGCAGCTAGCTTGCAATTCAACATTCTAAACCTTTTCAACACTTCGTTTGCATAGTTAGTTTGACAAATGAAAATGCCATCATCATATTGATCTACTTCAATTCCAAGAAAATATCTCATCAATCCTAAATCAGTCATCTCAAACTCTGTTTTCATGGCATTTTTAAAGTCTTCTACAGATAGATCTCCAGTAAAAATCAGGTCATCAACATACAAACAGATAATCAAAATTTTACCATTCTGGTTTACCTTTGCATACAGAGTTGGTTCACTTGGACTTCTGTCGAATCCAATACTAATCAAGTACTCATCAATTCTACTATACCAAACTCTGGATGCCTGCTTTAATCCATATAAATCTTTCCTCAACTTGTAAACTTTATCTCTGTACTTATCAATCTCATAACCCGGAGGTTGTCTTACATAAACCTCTTCTTCCAAATATCCATTCAAGAATGTAGACTTAACGACCATCTGATGCATGATCCATCTACTCTGAGTTGCAATAGCTAAGACCATCCTCACGGTGTCAATTCTAGCTACAGGAGAAAATGTTTCATTGTAATTAATATCGGGTTGCTGACTAAACCCCTGAGCTACAAGTCTTGCCTTGTACTTTTCAACTTTACCATCTGCACTCAGGTTAGTCTTATAAATCCATTTAACACCAATAATTTTCTTGCCTTTAGGTAAATTGACAAGATCCCAAGTGTTATTCCTTTCAATGGAATCAATCTCCTCATCCATTGCTTTTATCCAGACATCCTCTTTTTCAGCTTCATCATAACTAATAGGATCATAAGCTATAAATGCAAAACTTGAAATATGATCTACTTCTTCATTCTGATCATACAATTCTCTTAAGCTTCTAGTATTTTGTCCTTTAAGTTTGTCTCTTAATGAAGCTAAAGTGGGATTTGATTCACTACTTACCTGTGAATCTGTTTGATGTCCACCATGTCCAGATGGCTCACCACGCTCATGAGTTATGGGCGTTCTAAATTGAGATGGGATGGAATCTGGTGCTTGCCTTGTTGGACTTCTTGTTGCAAGCGTATGTGCATGTGGAACCATCTATCCATCTTCTTCAGCCTGCTCAGCTCCATCATCATCTTCATGGGGTAACACAACTCCCTCTGAAATTGATTTGCCAATACTTCCATCCGAGGCTTCATATTCTTTAAATTGAACATCTCTGCTGATTACATATTTCTGGGTGATGGGATTGTAGAGTTTATATGCCCTAGACTCTTCACTGTATCCAACAAAGATACATCTCTCGCTTCTGTCATCCAACTTCCTCCTTATTTTTGCAGGTACATGCGCAAATGCAACACATCCAAAAATTATGAAATGAGAAACATTGCAAGACTTACCATCCCAGGCTTCCTAAGGTACACGATCCCTCGCGGTCTTGGTCGGACTTCTATTCAAGATAAAAACAAAGCAAAGAACTGCATCTCCCCAATATTCATTTGAAAGATGCTTTTCTTTCAACATGCTTCGAGCCATGTCCATGATGGTTTGATTCTTCCTTTCAGCCACTCCATTCTGTTGTGGAGTATATCGAGCAGTAAACTGCCTTTTAATTCCATGAAGATCGCAAAATTCAATGAATTCATTCATTTTATATTCACCTCCTCTGTCAGACCTTAAGATTTTAATGGTTCGACCACTCTCATTCTCAACCATAGACTTAAACCTCTTGAAAACTTCAAAGGCTTCAGATTTTTGTTTCAACAAATACAACCAAGTCTTCCTACTGAAATCATCAATAAAAGTCTTAAAATAAACACAGTCAGTTAAAGAAGGTGTTTGCATAGGTCCACATAAATATGTGTGGACAATTTCCAATGGAGCTTTTGCTCTGTAGGAAACACCTGAAACAAATTTCTCTCTGTGATGTTTTCCAAGTATACAACTTTCACAAGAGCTTGCAGGTTGTTGAATACAAGGTAACCCCTTTACCGTCTGTTTCTTCTATAACAGATCTAAACCACCAAAATGTAAATGACCATATCTCAAATGCCATAACCAAGATTCATCTAAACTTCCAGTTTTATAAGCATTCAAAGAATTACTTAAATCATTTCTCATAACAAGTGGAAACATTCTATTCTTGGTCATCTCAACTCTTGCAATCAACTGTCTGTTGGGTAATTTATCATAAATTGTGCATACCTTGTTCTTGAAGAATACTCTGTACGTTTTCTCCAACAACTGTCCAACAGAAATAAGATTGCATTTTAAACCAGGCACAAAATAAACATCATCAATATTTCTTTTCTGATTGTTCTTAGTGTAGACTAGAACTACACCTTTACCATTAACTGTAACCTTACAGTCATTCCCTAGTTTTACTTCAGACTGAATACTAGTATCAATAGAAGAAAATAAATCCTTATTACCAGTCATGTGGTTACTGCAACCACTATCCAAAAATCAAATATCACTAGCACTTTCCTGAGTGACATTACAGGTCAAAAACACAGGATTTTGATGATCCTCAGACTCATTTGTAATATGTGCAGACTGCTTTACAGCATATGTCTGTTTCTTCCAACATTTATTAGCAAAATACACAAACTTCTTACAATAATAACATTGTACTTTAGTTTTATCATACATCTGATTTTCTTGCTACCAGGGTTTGTTGCTACTCCCTCTTAAATTAGGAGGATACTGTTGGGACTTCTCCTCAGACTCTGATTCAATTATGTTGTCCCTTCAACCACAAAATCGACCTCCTCTTCCATGAGTATAAAACCTTCCTCTACCTCTGCTTCTGCCTCTGGTAATATGCAGTTGCGATTTGAAGGCATGCTCCAATTATCCTTCTTCATATCTAGATATCCTAGATTCATGAGAAACAAGAGAACCAGTTAACTCATCAATTTGCATTTGACTTAAATCTTTAAATTCCTCTATGGTTACAACTACAGGTTCAAACTTCTTGGGAAAACTTCTCAGCACTTTCTCAATAACTCTCTTATTCTCAACATCATCTCCATACTGCCTAAGCTGGTTCACAACGCTCATTACTTGAGTCATGAAAGTATCAACACTTTAATTGTCCTTCATCTTCAGATTTTCGAAATCCCTTCTCAAATTCTGCAACTTGACTGTCTTCACCTTGGACACACCTTGATAACTTGTTTCAAGAATGTCCCAAGCCATCTTTGAAGATGCAACGCTAGCAATCTTCATAAAAATGGATTCATTTAATCCTTGTTGGATTAATCCAAGAGCTTTGTTATCCTTCTTTCTGTTTTCCTTCAACAAAGCACAATCAACATTAGACAGAGCCAATTTTGCTGCAGCATCAGTTGACTCAACATAACCATCAATGACATAAGTCCACAAATCCTGAGAACGCAGAATTGTCCTCATCTGAATGTACCAGGAATCATATGACTTCTCGTTTAGCAAAGGAACCTGAATCTGAGAAGCAATGCTACCAGACCAACCATTTATAAAAAATTGAAGGAAATCAAATAAACTCTAGCTCAGTAAAATTGCGCACCAACAGGTACAATCTGCAATCAATTAAGTGCTTGCAAGATGAAATAATCTGGCTCTGATACCAAATGTGGGAAAATAGGGCCAATTGGGGTTCAGGATTTCAGCGAACATGAACACCCAACGCCACACACAACAATTCCCGAATCGCGAAATGCAAATGGAGTGTGGGCCCGGTGCTTTCGGGTTTTGGGGTTTGCAAGCCTTTGATACAAAACAGTGCACAACCTCAGTCACCGAATCGTGAAATGTGAGAGAGCCGTGGGACCCAGGCAGATCAAAATTTGGGATTTCGAGGTTTACGAACACTCGATGCACAAACAAAACAGAACGTGAACTGCTGAATTGCGAAATTCGAATGGGCTTAGGGCCCACCACTTCGGGGTTCGAGGTTTGGAAAGAAACGACTCTATTACTCAAGCCTGCAGATATCCTGAAACAGAAAATTCAAAACAGAGTTTACAAACTTAATCAAAAACAAAATATAAACGCAAAGCAGATCTCCAAATACAGAGTAACCAATTCGATTCAAAAATGTTTTCAAGATATGTATGATTACAATTTTGACTCTGGTATTTAAACACAAAAAAATGCCCCTTCGATCTTCTAAAGGATTTTAATCAAGGCGGTGATGGTGTCTTGTGGCCTGCAAAGGTTAAGGCAGCCACCGTTTAAGTTATGTAAAACAAAATTGTAATCGGTGCTTTAATCCTCGAGTCTTGAAGGGTCAAGACGACCACCGATTCACCATTTGCAAAGAGGCGGTGAAATGATTGCTTCCTAACAATATTATAAAAGTAGTTGAAAAAGAAAATGCATGTTAACTATGGAAACACAAAGGGCAGTGAACAATTAACTTGTGCAGTAAAAAGTAAAGAAATTGAACCAACATTATTCCTAAACCAAATTCATGATCTTCCACTATGAACTCGTACACAATTTTAAGCAGTTTTAAAATAGGTTTATGTAAAAGAGACTTTCCAAACTATGAGCCAAACAATTCACTAAGAAGAACAGTGCTCTTTAAAAGCCATAGTAGATCAGTAAGCTTTCGCCCCCATCAACAAATACATGCAAAATATCATAATATCGAAAAATGTATTCGATCAATACATGCAATGGCTCTTTGCCAACTTTGACCTCCAATTCAGGTGCATGCGAAGGAGGGCAGAGGCAAGGGATTTGTCATGGGCTTGATATTCCTTCATATTCTTAACAGTAATTTTTCCCAGCGATTCACTAAAAAAACAAGGCTCCTTAAAAGCCATAGTAGATCTAAGCTTTCGGCCCTATCAACAAATACATACAAAATGTCAGAATATCTAAAAACTAAAATATAAAGGGACCTCCACAAATTTGAGCAGGGATAAAAATGTATTGGATCAATACATGCAATACCGCTTTGCCAACTTTGGCCTCCAATTCAGCTTCATGCGAAGGAGGAAAGCTGGAAGAGATTTGTCATGGGCTTCATATTCTTAACCATAATTTTTCACAGGAGTTTCAAACTACTTTTCGCAGCAGGGTCCATGATAAATTGTCTTCCATTGCATTTTCTTTTCATTTTTCTTCAGGTTTGAAGAGTTCTTGTCCTTCACAATAAAAATAATCTTCAAGTAGAGTTTAAGAATACGACTGTGAACATGGTTGCAACAACACAAAATCCGGTACACCAATTTGATACTTGGAAGTTTAAGCCTTTCTAAACTAATCTTCAAGTAGAGTTTAAGATATGGCTGTAAGCATTGTTGCAATATCACAAAATCCAGTTCAACAATTTAATCTTTCGGAGTTTAAGTCTTTCTCAACTTTGGATGCAGAGGTTGTTGGAAAAGGGAGATGCTTGAATGAATTTTAAAAGTGTAAAATAGAATATGGAAGGCATGGTTTGCTTTATTTACCATCTACAATATTATTTCAATTTCAGGTTAGGCCAAGACATCAAAAGATGTATGGGATAAGTTGGTTCAGATTTATGAAACTAAAAATTTTAACTTAAGTTTATTTGAAAATTAAATTTCTCCATGTGAAGATGGGGCTTATGCACACTTTGAATCCCTCGTGAAAGAATTGACAAAATATGGTGCTCAAGGTTATGATGAAGGGGTCCTGATTACTCTCATTAAAAACATATTTGCTAGCTGTATTACTGAGTTTCAGGTTACCTTGACCTTTGAAAAAGCATGATGTATAGTAAAACGAAAAACATATTACTGAGTTTGGTACATTGACCTTTGAATAAACATGATGTATAGTAAAACGGGGTAGTTCAACATCTTAGTCTCAAATGTCAATTGCTGTTACTATTACTGAGTTTAAGATTACATTGACTGTTACTATTACTCAGTTTAAGATTACATTGACCTTTGAAAAAGCATCATGATGTATAGTAAAACGGGGTAGACTGTTACTATTACTGAGTGTAAGATTACATTGACCTTTGAAAAAGCATCATGATGTATAGTAAAACGGGGTAGTTCAAAATCTTAGGTTCAAATCTTAATTGGGTGAGCTCAAAATAACCTGAAAAGGATTCTAAGTAATAAAGAAATTGTATGTTTTAATGGTGCTTATGTTCACGTTAAGTGGTAGAGTGACATGTTTAATCACCACAACTTTGGTAAAGCTTTCTAAGATTGGCCAAAGCTCTATTATCAATTACCTAAAAAGATTTATGCATGTAGAGATAAGAATGTGTAAGAGGGGAGGTAATACCTCTATAATCTACAAAGTCTAATGATGGAAGAAAAAATGATCCTTAAAATAGGGACTTATAACTCACTAGCCTCACCAACATGGATATTTAGTAGAAAATGAAATATAATAAATTTGTTTTTAGTTTCATGCAAAGATCTCTTTTATATTCCCTTAGTGCCCTTCATTATAACCAACTCTATCATACCTTTACTAGTCAGCTTCAGGGGAATGCATCACTATCGATGGGACTTTTGGAAGGGCCAATTACATTTTTATCGGAAGATCGTTCATAGTCATCAAAAGATCGATCAACTTACATACTACAAGGCTCATCTGACCATAAACTTAGACATTGTCTTGTCCACCCCTCACACTAGTCAGCGAACCAAATATTACACCAAGACAAGTCGTGGCATCTACAAATATTTCTTACTGTTGGGGGCATTCCTTGGTGATCCACCCCAACCACCACCCACATGTTCTTTACTTGTCTACACTATCTAAGCAATAGATAAGGAACCTTCAACCTTGTCACCAGTTTCAAGTATGCCACCATCACTTGCCTCTTCGGGTCACCCATTAGGCATGACTACTCCCCTCTTCCCATAGAGTGGATCCCATTCCACATATCCCATTTTTCATTCCTCCACTAAGTGMAACTAGGACTCCAGTCATGACTACACTGACTCTTGCATTACTCACCCTCAAGATACATGYATGGTRCCTCACAACCCCCAATCTCAATTTTCCCCCATCATCCTTAGCCCATATGGTCTTTCACCTTATAACTCCTCCCCATGTCCCCCTATCAGTGGCTCCAAAGCTTGTTGTAGCACTCATTGTCCCAGCACGACCCAAAACTGACACGAAGCTAGGGATTAAGAACAAGGTTGTTAAGGGAACTAATCCTCTTGGGCTTGTTGTAGCCCCTCAAACCAACGTTCGTGTACATGTTCCCCCTCCTTGTATGAAATCATAAGGCCTCACTCCATATATAAAATGGTGTCTCTTCCCTCAAATTGATTTTGTTTTTTCAAAATATGGTCTTCGAGAGGAAACACCATAGCTATTGTCTGTAATTATACCTTAGTTTGCAATTACTTTCCTTAAATTATGCTATAGTTGTTTTAATGCATTTTGGGACAAGAAAAAATGCTAGTGCACTTCCTTTTTTACATGTTCAAAACCAATGTAGTCTAATTTACTTGAATTATAGCTAAAATGAAGGATCATGGTGTTTAGAAGTTGATAACATGAAACTAACAAATTAATTGGACTATGTAGGGATAGAATCTAATCTACCATTGAAGGACCCTGACCCCTTTCAGGTTTCAAGAATAACTGGAAGTTGTAGTGGTTTTGAAAGGAATGGAAACCTTTTAGAAAGTTTGGATGAAAACATGAGAGAAGAATTTGGGGACCTAAGTCTTAATCAGATAGTTATAGAACATGTTAGTAACATAATTACAAGTTGTTTTTGGAGGAAAAAATAGTCATTACACAAGCTCAAATCCTACTTGGATTGCCAAAATACTCAAAATTGTAACAAGCAACACAATTGTTGGGTTTTCAAGATTCTAAACATGCAAAGACACATGCGAATATAGTAGAAAATGTGTCAAAATAATTTCATTCATTTGAAAAATCAAGAAAACCTAATATCTGAGCTACTTGTAGGGGAATTACAACTATCGTTGTTGCACTATGGACTTCAAGAAGTTGAATTATGACAATGATGTCAAAATTACTTCATGTTTCAAGATAAAAATTATGGAGGGATGATGAGAGCAATATCTTGGAGAAAGTCTAGCAGCCCGCAGAGGAGGAGATGTAGGCCAGAGCGATGAGGGAGTGGCAAAGGAACAATTCTATCTAGAGGGAGGTTAGGTTGACAATCAAGAGAAGGGAGGTTGTTTCCTTTAAGCTGGTCTTATTTGAGGAAGACAAGGATGTGACGAAATAAATGGGAGAGAAGGACAAGGGAAACTAACAAGAGAGAGAGAGAGAGAGAGAGAGAGAGAGAGAGAGAGTTTGTTTCCCATATGTCCCTTCTGGATGAGAAAGTGATCGAGCGCATGGTTGTGGAGAAGAAGAAGAATGAGCTTCTTAGTAAGTAATCGGGTGAGGATCTTATGGAGGACCAGGTTGAGGCCAAGGAAATGATTAATATTTAGAGATAAGGCATGCTCACAAATATTATGGATCATCGATTGTTTTTCCAAATGTGTTTCTTAAATTATATTAAATATACAATATGGACCTTAGGTCATTCTTGAGGTTGAAACAGTGTTATAATTATGACATCCACCAGGGTCCTTTCTTGCTAAACAAGGCAAAGGGGCACTGGGAAGATCTGTTCGTAGAGTTTGCCAATCCTAATTATGCCAAAGTAGGGGCAAAGACGACAAACTTGGAAGGGAACAAAGTTGATGTGCTCGGTGCCACTGATAAGGTTCCTAATTACAGATAATTTGTGGCTACGAAATTCCTCCCCATTCTCAAAAAGTTATTTGATAAGCCCCCTCAAAGTGAAGAAAAGGAGGTGTAGGTATGTGATTTACAAGCGAATTGATGAAAACTCATATTATGGCTACAAGAATGATGAGGATGGTATCTTGGAAAAAGTTGAGTGGCCCACGAAGGAGGAGATGTGAGGTAGAGCATTGAGGGAGTGGTAGAGGATCAACTCCATTCGCGAAATTATGAGAGGCATCGAAGAGTGACCTCTATGTTTTCCTTCATAAAACAAAACCTCCACAAAATTTAATTGTGGAGGTTTGCATATGTAGTTTGTGAATTAAATTATTTTTATTTTGGTTTCTCTTGCTACTACTACGCTCGGTGTCGTCGTCGTATATGATTCACATAAAATTATTTTTAGGAACACACACACACACACACACACACACACACACACACATATATATATATATAAATATAATAAATTTAAAATATAAACACAAACATATATAACTAATTTGTATTTATCAAAAACTAAAATTAGTTTATATTGGCAAACAAAAAGTGAAAAGTAACCAGTGCTATTAAAAACGTAATATGCATCACTCATGGTGCTCCATATCAAACATAAGTCACCGAACAATGGTGTGTTAAATTTAACACACCGATGCGTCATTGTTAGTCGAGCACTGATATATATAGTGATGTGTTGTTTTATATAGCACATCGGTTAAGGGTTGTCATACAAAATGACCTGTGATGCCATTTCACATATGAATTGTGTAATTCAGTGCGGTTGGTTCTAAGAACACATCACTTTAATAGAATTTTTTAATGATAAACCAAGCGATGCGCTTTGTTATATGAAAAACATTGATACTCTATGTTCCTTGGAGCACCGAACACTTTTTAATGGTTCATTGTCTTTTATGATGCACCGGTAATGAGTGTGTTTTAAAACACTTACCACAATGATAATTTTTTAAATAATCCTTCTGATGCAACTCAGTTAATTGCACCGATGTGTTTCAGTGAATTTAACGCACCAACGCTCCATTTTATATTTGTATGTGTTGTTACCAGTGTGTTTTTCTTATAACACACCAGTAACGGGGCATCCCATAAAATGAACCGATATGGTAAATATTATGTATTTTGATCGTTATCTTGTAGTACACAACACCG
>SNQJ01S0008390.1:54819-70883 GCA_010110895.2 Picea sitchensis | reverse complement strand
GTTCACACATATTTTTGCGGGGGAGGTGAGGAAGTGATTCAAATCCCTACAACCAACAAGTATTCAAGACTTCGTCACATTCGAAACATCTTTCATCAATAGATGGGGAGACAAGAGGAACCCCTTGCAGTTGTTAACACATTACAATAATATGAAGAAGGCGTTGGAGGAGACGGTGCAAGAATTCTCAGCCCACTTCATGAACGTTTACAACTCAATTCCCGAAGAAGTTCAACCACCTCCCGGGGCTACGCAGTTGCGGTACACCGACTCCTTCGACAATGATTTTGCACTGTTGTTGAGAGAAAGAAGATTGGCAAACCTAAACGCGATAATGAGCAATGCGATCAAAGTCGAGGTAAATATGATGACATCTGGGAAGATCAGGCAAAGATTCAACAGAAGAAACAGGAATCCCCAAGGAGACACGCAGCCATCAATGTCGAGATCCACAGACGACAAATTTGACTTAATGATGAGAACCATGGAGAATCTAATGGAGAAAATGTATGTGGGAAACAGGCCAACTGCCCAGGAACAACAGGAGCCCCAACCCAAAAATCAAAACCTCAGGAGGGGTCAAGTTCCTCAGATCAGACAGAGGGAATAGAGGGAGAAGAGAGATCAAGTTGACCAACAGACAAGGCCTGCATTCCAAAACAACTACGCGGATGAAGACTTCGACCAGATGCTCGAAGAACAAATGCATTGATGCGATGACAAGAACCCGTGCGTGTTTTTGAAAAAGAGAGAACATGATCGGTACATGAGCAAAGATGACGATTTTATGCTAGAGACAGACAATGCATGGATTGGGGAAACTGATGATGCGTTTTCCTTGGAGACGGAAGAGTTCAGAAAAGGTTATCAGAATGCCATCATGCAGTTTCATAAAAGATATAACCTAGGGAAAAAGGAAGCATCTATCGAGCCTCAGTAGATGGATCCTGTAAGGAAACCTTCGGCAGACACCCGTTCCACAAGCCGACCAAGGCCAAACAACATGACCAAGGATGTGATGGAGAAGGCAAGGTCGAAGGAAGAGGGCCCAAAGAAAACTCTGGAAACAAGCCGAGAAGCGGGTGGAAAAGAGGTAGGGAAATCCTGCCCCCCTTTTAACTTTGAGCATGAAATGGATAAAATCAATATCTCTGTCCCATTCAATGAACTTATTAGAAAGGGAGAGTATCGGGAACAAATTATTAAAATGGTGAAAATGGGAGGGACCCCCGATACTTTGAATATCCAAGACGATCACCCTGTTATTTTGTTTGGTTCGCATGTTAAGGAGACAAGTGATATTGAGGACGTACCTCTATTCTACGTCAGTCTAAAGGTTCATGACATGACCCTACATAACACCATGTTGTATTCCAGCACATCGCACAACCTCATGCCAAAGGTGATCATGGATGAATTGGGTTTGGATATCACCATGCCCTACAAGGACCTTTTCTCTTTTGATTCAAGCAAATTCAAGTGCTTGGGTCTCATCAAGGACTTGATCATGTCATTGGTCCAAATTCCTTCAAAGAACATGGTTATGGACGTGGTCATGGAAGACATACCACCTAAGTTTGGCATGCTATTGTTTAGATCGTGGGCTACGAAGTTAAAGGGGACCTTGCAAATGGACGTGTCATATGC
The DNA here is from genome assembly GCA_010110895.2 of Picea sitchensis. Lineage (NCBI taxonomy): Eukaryota > Viridiplantae > Streptophyta > Pinopsida > Pinales > Pinaceae > Picea > Picea sitchensis. Next base: position 69,236 of record SNQJ01S0008390.1, on the reverse strand, counting down.
CACCATTCCTATATTTGGCCAAGACATATGGTTGTATAGAGAAGTGCTACTAAAATACAAGGTACAAAGAAAAACGCAGCCAAACAACCACCCCATATACTCCATCGACACTGAGGTTGGTTCTTCTATATTCTACAATGACCTGAGTTTTGAAGAGGAAGAGTCGACAACCACCATGACGGACGATAAGGAAACCACGCGGGAAGCAACAGACTGCACCGACCCAAAAGACCACGCGGAAAATGAGATATGGAACATGAGTTTCAATGGCTCTGTTAGCAAGGAAGGAGAAGGTGTCAGTGTATGGGTAAACCCCACTAAAGTGGGCACAAAGTTGTGCTCGTACAAGATCGCATTCAAATGCATGAACAACATGGCCAAGTATGAGGCACTGATTCTAGGCCTGAAGGTGTTGAAAGAATTTGGCACAAAGAAGATAGCAGTGCGTGGAGACTATGAACTGGTCATAAATCAGGTTAAAGGCATATATCAGACAAAGCACCCTAGGCTAAGAGCGTACAGAGACTTGGCGCTAGACCTCCTCGAGAAATTTTCAAAGTATGACCTATCTACTATCCCAAGAAAGAAAAATCAGATCATCGATGCGTTGGCCACCTCGGCCTCAATTTTTAAAATTCCCATCTTCCCAAACAAAAAATACAAGATTGAAGTCAAACACAGGTCGAAAATGGCTGATAATACCAAATACCGACAAGTGTTTGAGGACGACAAGCAGGTAGAAATATTTCTTCAGATGAGCGACGAGTTCGCTAACATAAACATTGACAATGAATGTTGATTCGACGAACATGGGAGCACGGATGCGTGCAGTAACAAAGACCCTTTCCAAAACCAGATCGTTGGAAGGGACATAATAGAACTGAAAAATAACATCATTCCAAAGGGGTTAGTGCCACTGGAAAAGCTATTTGACGAAAATGGCATGGCTAAAAATCCAAAGATTATTGAAATCGAAGAGGACGTGGAAGACTACAACATCGATACTGAGGAGAACCCGAAAATGATCAAATTATCGAAAACGCTCAGTCCAGAGGTCAAGTAAGATTACGTGAAGCTCATGAAGGATTTCCCTGATATTTTTGCATGGAGCTATGATGATTTGAATGTGTATGACACTAAAGGGATCCAACATGTTATCCCTCTCAAAGAAGATCATAAACCTTTCAAATAGAAGCTGAGACGGATAAATCCCCTTCTACTGTCGCTGATCGAAAAGGAGGTAAAGAAACTTTTCGACGCTAAGATTATCGTTTCTTTGTGTTTCTCGAAATGGGTAGCTAATTTGGTGCCTATAAGAAGAAGAGCGGTGAGATAAGACTGTGTGTAGACTTCTGAAATTTAAACAAAGTGTCCCTCAAGGATCACTACCCTCTTCCTAAAATGGACTATATCCTGTAAAAGGTGGTGGGGTCCCAGAATATGTCCATGCTGGATGGTTTTTCAGGGTATAATCAGATCATGGTCCACCTAGACGACAGAGAAAAAATATCTTTCACAACTCCATGGGGAATGTTCATGTATGCCAAGATGCCTTTCATCCTGATGAACGCTGGTGCCACTTTCCAGAGGGGAATGGACATAGAATTTGCTGATGAAAGGGACAATTTTATTGTGATCTATCTAGAAGACATCACGATATACTCTGCCTCTAATGAACAACACCTCGAGCATCTGAATAAAGTTTTCCAGAAGTGCAGGAAGTTTGGTATATCACTAAATCCAAAGAAATCACATTTCGAGGTGGAAGAAGGGAAGCTGATGGGGCATATTATCTCCAAATAAGACATTAAGATAGACCCCAACAAGGTTGAAGGAATCCTGAAAACCGACACTCCACGCAGTAAAAAGGAAGTGCAATCCTTCCTGGGGAAAGTAAACTTCTTGAGGAGATTCATCCCGAATGTGGCAGAGATTATAAATCATATCACCTGCATGCTCAGAAAGGGAAATGAGATCAAGTGCAACTCGGAAGCCAAGAAGTCATTTGAAGATATCAAGGTGGCATTGAATAGAGCTCATGTGCTAGCCAGTCCAAACTTCACGAAATATTTCATCCTGTTTTTATTTACCTCGGAGCATACGATCGTCGGCGTGCTATTGCAAAAAGACTAGAAGAACTTCGATTAGCCTATAGCTTATTTCAGCAGGACGTTGTGGGAGGTTCCACTAAGGTACGCCATTATGGAAAAACAAGCATATGCCTTAGTGAAATATTTGAAGGAGTTCAGGACGTACATATTGCATTCTCGTGTCATTGCTTATGTTCCCAACAACTCAGTAAAGGATATCCTAACTCAGCCCAACCCTGAAAGAAGGAGAGGTAAATGGATAGAAGCCATGTTGGAATATGACCTGGAGATCAAGCCTACGAAACTAATTAAGGTTCAGGGCCTTGCAAAGCTAATGGCACAGTCAGACTGCGATGTTGTGGGAATAAATTTCATTGTCAATCTATCAGAGAGTCCTCACGAAGAAACGACTACATAAGTTTTTCAGGAGTTCCTCGATTCGCCATGGTATGCAAACATCCTCTATGTGTTGAAGAATCTCTAGGCCCCTCTGGGCATAAGTAATACCGAGGCCTGATTTCTAAAGCTTAAATCAGTTAAGTTTTGCATCCTGGATAACTTGCTCTACTGGAAAGATCCTGGGGAATGTTGCTGAGTTTTTTGCTGGAAAATGAAGTGAAGCAAGCCACAAAAGAATTTCACAAGGGCGACTGTAGAGGACACCATTACTGGAAAACCACCGCGCATAAAATCCTAAGAGTGGGTTACTATTGGTCCACCATCTTTGCGAATGTCTACAAAGAAGTGTCCAGCTGCCACGAGTGTCATATTTTCGATGGAAGAAGAAAGTTGCATCCTTTTCCACTAAAGCCGATCTCATTCGAAGCACCATTCATGCAGTGGGGTTTGGATTTTATAGGGTAAATAAATATGCCATCCTCAGCGCAACACAAATGGATACTCATAGCCACTGACTACTTCACAAAGTGGATAGAATCGATCCCAGGAAGCAAGCTACTGACACAATCATCATCCAATTTTTGGAGACAAACATCTTGTCGAGATTCAGATGCCCCATCAAGATCATAATAGACAACGCAATCGCATTCAAGTCCAAGAATATGGAGAAGTTTTTTCAGGATTACAACATAACCTTAGGTCATTCTGCAACGTACTACCCACAAGGAAACAGGTTAGAAGAATCATCAAATAAGAGACTGACCAGGATCATCAAAAGACTCCTGCAAGACAATAAGAAATCTTGGCATAAAAATCTTATCTACGCGCTGTGGGTAGATCGGGTTACCAACAAGAATTCCATCTCAACGTTGCCTTTTCAGATCATATACGACTCAGATGCAAGTTTCCCTACCACATTGGGGTTGCCTGTCAGAAATTTGTTGCAAGAGCAGGAGGCCGAGCCAAATGATGCGCAGAGAAGAATAAATCAGTTGGTTCACACACAACAGATGAGGGAACAGGTGTACAACTGATCACAACTCCACCAGGAAAAGATGAAGAAAGCCTTTGTCAATCGTTACAAGCCAGAGGATTTTCGTTTGGGTGATCGGGTCTTGAGATGGGATGCGCGAAATGAGGACAAAGGAAAGCACGAAAAATTCAATAATCTTTGGATGGGTCCATGCAAATCGGTGCACATCACGGAAATAATGCTTATTTTCTGGAAGAACTAAATGGAGAGTGCCTTGGTTGGGGGCCTGTAAACGAAAGGTTCCTCAAACATTATCTGATGAAATAAAATCCGTTTAAGTTACATGTCATTGTAAATAGTCGTTTTATTTTTGTATCGAGTCGATATGTCAACAGAAACTTGAAGCCCAAAGTGAAGGCCTTGAGTTTATGCTGAATCTTTTAGAAACTGCGTCAATAGGTGTAGGTTGTATTTTGTTTTTTGTATTTCAGTGTCTGAAATTTGAATAAAGCCCAACGGTCAGACACCTGGTCTACTGTTCTTTTATACCTCGCGGGGAGGATAGTATCCCCGTTGGAGCCAACTGTTAGCGACACCATTTTTTCTTTCCATTTAGAGTCAGTTTTAGTCGAGTTATGGACCATCTGTCCAAACATGTGAAATCAGGTACGTAATAGTGAAGGGGTCGAAGTCATCAAGTGGTCGGTTGGCCTTTGGAAAGAGGAAGGGATTTCAGAGTTGAAACATGCGTAGATGGTACGAGTATGTTTTTCCCAGAGAGTCGGGTCCTATTAAAATCCAGCCTCTATGTGCCCTAGGTTGAGTCAAGTAGTTAATGAAAGTCGTGTTGACAAGTATTGTAACTATTATCAGTTCATCATGAAGGTCGAAGGAATGAAAAATCACGACGTTCGTATCATGTATGCCCTGCATCCCTTATCGCCTGTACCTTACACGCAGGGATGTCTTATGGAAAATATGTAATTTGATTTGAAACATCCAGTCACCATGAATTCAATGTTCCTTGGCACTATTCCTCATTCCACATGATCTGTTATAAATTCTAGATGTGTTGCACCCATTCTATCTGCGAAATCAGATTCATGCTCTATCTGTAAATTGTCTCACAAGCTCGGGTTGATCAAATTCTTTGTCTTGCGTGTTCGTTGGATCCACCACGTGCAAGATAAATACTAGTCGCACCATGACGACCTTCCAAAACATAATAAAGGGTGCGTAGAGTAGCATAATTTCCAGGCCTGAGCCCCAAAACGATTGGGATTCATTCTCACTCACAACAGGTGCTCCTGAAAATCCAAAGGGAGTTTTGTCTTTACCCACGGAAGCGAAGGTATCACACCGCGCAAAACCTGGAGTAGAAGGACCTGAGAAAAAAGGAAGGATGCTAGCTACCCTTCCTTTCCAGCAGCAGATACCTAGGAGAAGGGAGAGACCAAGGAAGAACCAGGAAGATGGGGAGACCCGAGTCCCAAACGCGTTGTGCGCAAGATCGATTGTAGAGAAATTACTTATGCGCATTGTTCGGCTGGAACCTATTGAGGGAACAAGATGAGAAGGTGGGAGTAGAACGAGGAGGATGGATGTCACGGGTACCAATGATCAAGAGCCATCTCAACAGCTGGAGCAGGAGAAACTAGCTATCATCGAACTCTACCAGGAAAATAGGGAGCTGAGACAACAACTAGCGACAAAGACCATTGAAGTGTCAGCAGCGGAAGGTCACGAAGGGAACGTGACATGGCTAAAAAGACAGATCTGAGAGGCACATGATAGAATCTTACAACTGCGTGAACCACAGAGGTTTTCAGAAGAAGGGTATGCGAAACACTCCAGAGAATATGAAGCGACCGAGGAAGAATCTCGCGCGGCTCTCGCCAGCGAACATAAGAAACAAGATTAGTTGAGTTCGTTCCTGTATCCGCAAACAAAAAAGAAATATTGATAGTTTTGAAGGAGACATCGCCCTAAGACATTTTTCCATTTTTATAACGGCCATAACTGTCTACAGCCACTTGCTGCGCACATTTCCCCCAGCAAATGAGCGCGCGACAGAAATAAAATACGTTACAACAAACAACGAGACTCTGACAAACACTTGTCCATCTAGATATCTGATTGAAGGAAAACATTGACACATCACTCCCTCATAACGAGATTTGATTGATAACCAAATCCCTGTGGCGGATTATGAACAGTCAAGATGTAGCCAGATGTATTTTTTGTCTATTTTTGGAAATGTGTCATGCGAAGAGTTTTGTAACGCAGAACAGTCAGTTTCCTAGTTTTTAGAGATAGTAGTTAGAAGAGTAGGGTAGCCCAAGTGGCGCCCTCACCTATATATTTTATCTTTTCAATGTAAGGCAGGTTGTTTGGCAAAAATTAGTATAGACAACGTATATTGAATGTAATTTGAGTTCGATTGAAGCTTAATGAAAAATTCTTGTAGCTTTGATGAAAAGATTCTAATTGTAGCAGTTGGATGTATTGTTTTCCCTTCCTTACGTATGTACTTCTTGTTTTCTTTATTCATATCGTTTTCTGTCTAACTCGGATCAAATTTTTGAACCTGTGGATTCATTGTGCAACGCCCCTTGTTGGAGTCATTTATAAAAAACATATTTACTCTAAAAGTTAACTCTTAATTCATCCTCAACAGTGCTCCGAGTTGCTTCCTATGTTTTTTTTCCGCCACACACAACAATTTTAAACTGAAGATTGTTGCTCGCTTAGCCTTTATCATCTCAAGCTCAGTCACTGAGTCATTCGTTTCTATCATTTCCTTGAATCGACTCCATAGCCCGAGGTACTACTATCTTACGCGAATGAAACCATAACTTATTATCTGATAGTGTTAAATCTAGCCATAGCTTTAAATTCATATCCCGCACTGAGACGTGTCTCCCGAGAGAGACCTCTCTAGATCTGAAAGGCTAGTTTCGAGTCTCAAAGTTGGTTTAAAAAGTTACCTCTGTCGTCTGTCCATCAGCCAAACAGATTTACAAAGTGCTAATAGTTGGGAGGCCATCGAAATCCATCTGGATCAATCCTCCCCCCTTAGGAAGCAATGGTCTCCATTGCGTTGAGTTCCCCCATCAGATGAGGAAAGTTCTGCTGAATTTGGCCCTAGGTGAGTTGTTTGCCTTGGTGTAGGAGTTGCCCTTCTTTGACAACTAGATAAATATGAATCCTTTGCTGGCGAGTGCCCTTGATCTATTTGCTCACAATATGATCACTGGATGCCTGTTGTATGCATTTGGGGTTGAGCTCTGTTGATGTCAGTTTCTTTGTTTTCTCTGAGGTGTCCAATAATGGTGGGAAATACGGTCAAAGGATATCCATGTTGAACACTGGGTGCAAGCCAAGGAAAGGAGGAATGTTGAGCTCGAAATAATTATCAACCACAAACTTAGTGATGGTGTATGACCCATAACGGAGTGGGCGAAGCTTCTAATGGGGTCCTATAAGGTGCTCTTTCTTCAAGTGAAACCAAACTTTTTCGGCCACGTGAAACTTATGTGGCACCTAGTGTTGATCATGGTGTTGCTTGTACTTGTCATTGGACTTATGTAGGATATCTTGAACCTGTTGGCGGATGTGCTGGGTCCTCTCAATGAACCGAGTGGATTTTTCAACTTTAGTTAGAGTAGGAGATGAGTCGGCTGAGGTGACCGCAAGGGGTAGTGAAAGATCTATGGGACCCAGTGGTTGGAATCCCAACTGCACCTGAAAGGGGTTGTGGTCAGTTGAGTTATGCAGAGCTCGGTTGTAGCTATGTTTAACATAGGGGAGAATCTCATCCCATGTGAGAGGGTGCTTGGAATTATACATGCACAGGATATGCACGATCATTTAATTTATGACCTCAATTTGGCCATCTGTCTGGGGGTGGAAGGTCATGGATTTTGTGAGCTTGGTTTCCAACAGTGACCAGAGGCTTGACCAAAATGTGCTAAGAAATCGACTGTCCTGATCTAAGACAATGGTTTGTGGGATTCAAAAATGTACCCAGACTCGTTCAAACCAGAATCGCCATCTTAGACAAGCTATCCAAAACCAAAAAAACACAATCATTGCCCCGCTTGGTGGATGGGAGGCCCAACAAGTAGTCCATTGAGATGGATTCCCATGGCCTGTCAGGAGTAAATAGAGGGGTGTACAGGCACTGTTTCTTAGTGGTCGGTTTGGAAATTGCACAGGCAGTGCAACATCTGAGATACTTGTTGACCTCTTGTTGAAGTTTCGGCCAGTAGAAATGTTTCTGCAACATTTCCACTGTCTTTTCGACGCCAAAGTTTCCTAACACCCAGCTGTAGTGGGCTTACCAGATCAACTTCACTCGCTCTCTTTATGGAACGCAGATATGGCCCAAATGACACAACATCCTATCCTGAAGATGGAAATTAGCGACAACTGCATTTGCGCCCAACATTTGGTAGGTGGTGGCGAAGTCTAGTTCTGTGTCATAGAGTTGGGGTCATCCAGAGGTCTCATGGCTGCAAGACTCTAGCATCGTGGTGAGTGTCGCGACTGGTGGTCTGCTGAGGCAATCAATGATGTGGTTGATGCTTCCCGTTTTATACTTGATGCTGAGGTGGAATTTTTGCAAGTACATGGACCACTTCTAGTGGCGGACATTCTACAATTTTCCTTGTGTATGCATGAACTGCAGTGGCTTATGAGCATTGTGGATGATTGTCTCCTTCCCAAGAATGTAATTTCTCCACTGGTGGCAGGCTTGCACAATGGAGTACATTTCTTTGTCGTAAGTAGGGTACTTATGGACAACATCTGATATTTTCTCACTATGATAGGCCACGAGGTGGTCGTGATGAGTGAGAACGATGCCCACATCCTAGTCTGAAGCATTTGTCTTGATCTCAAAGGGTCATTGCAGGTCCAATAGTAAAATTACTGGGGCTGAGCACAAGCGCTTCTTCAAATCATCGAACGCTTGTTGTTGGGACCAACCCCACACAAATTTCATCTTACCACCACCCCTGGTTACTTGGCTGAAGGCCCATGCAATATCGGAGAATCCCAACATGAACCTGCGGTAGAAATTGGGAAGGCCCAAGAAGATTCAAAGTTCAGTGAGTGTTGTTGGGGCTGAACAGTCACAGATGAATTGGATTTTGGTTGGATCCACATGTACGCCATGATGATCAACGATGTATCCTAGGTAATGAACCCTGTCCATGCCGAAGGAGCATTTTTCCAAGTTGGCATAGAGTTGGTGTTGTCGCAGGGTGTGAAAAATATGATGAATATGCTGCAACTGTTCTGCCCAATTCTTGTTGTAAATGAGGATGTCATCTAGATACACCACAACAAAAGTATTGGTGAATGTTCGTAGGATATCGTCCATCATCCTCATGAAAGTGGTTGGAGAATTTTTCAAACCAAAGGGCATGATCAACCATTCAAAACGACCTTCCTTTGACTTGAAGGTGGTGTTCCATACATATGACTGTTCTATCGGGACCTGGTGGTAGCTAGACTTCAGATCAATCTCACTGAATTATTTGTCCCTCGTGAGTTGATCAAGGAGGTCGTCGATTCAAGGAATCGGGTACTATTTCCTGACTGTGATTTTTTTCATGGTCGGGTAATCAATGCGAAGTTTCCAGGTTCCATTTTTCTTTTGTACCAGCACGATTGGGCTCCCACAAGGTGATGAGTTGGGACAGATGTGCCTCTTGTGGAGAAGTTCTTGGATCTGTCGCTTGATCTCCTCATTCTCTAACAGAGAGTGGCAGTAGACTGGCCCATTGGGTAGCGGTGTGTCAGGGGTCAGTACGAGGGGGTGCCTGAACTAACAATGCAGAGGTACCATGGTAGGTGAGGAGAAGATATCTGAGTATTCTTCCATGATATGATCCACTTTCTTTTGTTGTGTGGAGAGGTCAGTCGTGGAGACCTTGGATGTAGTTGAGATCTTTCCCTCATTCTGAGAGAGAATCACGAAGAAGACAAGCTTTCTTGTTTGAGAGATGACGTTTCTGCATTGTTTGACATAGATCAAGGAAATAACACTGGGTGGGACCGCCTCGGGTATCCTGTACAATTTCTTTTTCAAAGTAATAATAACACTACAAGGCCTAGACTCATATACAACATGATGTTTCCATAAATATGGTTGGCCCAAAATAACATTACAAACTTCGAGAGGGGAAACATCACACAATACCTCATCTTTGAAGGGATTGATGATGTATGACATGTGACATTGTTGGCTAACGCGGATGTCGCTTCCTTGGCGGAGCCATCCAATGGTGTAGGGCTACGGGTCCGACGTTGTCGGCAGGGCGAGTCGCTTGACAACATCTGTTGAGAGGAGGCTCTTATGGCTACCACTATCAACGATGAAATGCAGTGGGGTACCCTTCACCCACATATGTGAATGAAAAACGCCCTCGCCTTCCTCTGGCTCATTTGCTTCACTGGACTGGATCTTGGTGGTAGCAATGGTAGCACTAGGTTCTGCATCTGTGATATGTCTTCTCCTTTTTATTTTTGACTTAGAGTCGGAACCTGCATCTGATTCAGAGGCTTTCACCTTATCCACCAACGACTTCTTCGAGTTTCAAACAACAGTTATGCCAGGGGTTCTTATGGAAGTTGCACCATTTCCCGGTATCTTTCTTTTTCTTTCCGGTGTCCTTCTTTGCTTGCGACCTGGACTAGTTGTCTTGAGGTTGTCTGTATTTTCTCTATCCCTTGTTCTGCAGGTTGGGGCCAACCTTTCATGGATTTTGTTGTGAGGGGTTCTTAGGCCCAAATTGTCGTGTCTTTTGTTTGAACTTCTACTTGATTTTGACAGCATATCGGTAGGCCACGCCCAAGGATGAGATGTCTAGAAACTCCATTTCGGCCTGGCTGTATCTATGAAGACCGTCGCGATACTTGAGCACCAGATGTTTCTCAGAATCTTTGATACCTAGCTTGTTGCACAAGGTATGGAAGATATTTGTGAACTCGGGCACCACTTGGTCTCTTTCCTGTCACAACATGGTCCATTTTGTGTACAGGTCGTCATAACTTCCAACAGGGTAGTGTTGTTCCTTAATAACATACTTGAAGGAATCCCAAGTGAATGCGACTATAAATAATGAGGGTTCCTCTATTTCCTTTTTCTCCCAGAAATTTTCCCACCAATCTTTGACATGGGGAACGACTTTGAGGAGCGCAAAAGTAATATTTTCTCTATTCGAGAAGTTATGGAAATAGAAATACCCTTATAGCATATTCAACCATTTTTCTACCGTATCTGCATCTATCTGAACTTCAAATATAGGAATATAGAAGTTGATTTGTAACTTGAAGGGCGCGACGACTCTGTTTGAGGAAGATGCATCACCTGTTGGTGGCTGCCAAAGGATTTGTGCAAAATTATCCATCATCTCGTTCCTTTGTTGTGTGAGGGCTTCCTCGAGAAACATTTTGAAGGGATCTCTTGTCTCGTCATCTTTATTTTATTCTTCCATGAGAGGTTGTTTGGGCGTGCAAGATCTTTTTTCCTCAAGAGAAATAAGCTCGAGACCCATTTCTTTGTACCCTGACCTCTTTGGGGACATGCATTAAGAATACCAAGGAGCAGACCGCTCCGATACCACTGATCTAGAATATATTTGCAGAACGAAATGAATACATATTATTATCAAAATATGCTTAACACAGAATAATAGATATACAATAAAATTGGTTTCTATTCAATAAGGAAATAAGCTGAAACTGTAAAATGCAGCGGAAACAAGCTTGCTAGAATGGTGGCGACTTCTCTCTGAGAAGAGATGTGACAGTTGCACTCATTTGCAAGAACATGATTATAATGAGGCTCTGAAGGCCTTTTTACAATAATAGGAATTTCAAAAACCTTAGACATCCAAAAAAACCTAACCCTAGGAGACGAAACGCCAAAAGTCATGTGGGCCTCGTTTGGGTAAGTTAGTACATCAACTTCCCAGGCTCGTAACTTTTGCATACAATCTTCATTTTAGGCGCACGATAGCCCATTGGAAAGGTCTATCCGAGGAATACACATTTTGTTTCCATTATGATTGTGGCGAGCCCTTAAAAATGTTGTTTAGGGCCTCAAAACAGCCCCGCAAGTCAGAGACCCGAAAACTAGGGAAAAAACCGCCAAACTGGAAAATTGCCAAAATGAGCCAGTTGAAATCGGTGGAAGGCCACCGACATCCATCTGGATCAAGGTCTGACATGATTAACACTAAATTGAGAAAACATTCAAGGTGGTAGATAGAGTTTGGTTGCAGTTGAACAAAGAATGGTTGCAAGGTCCTAGAAAGAAAATCAAGGCTCTGTAGTATGATATTTTTGAGGTATTGGAGAAGGTAGGTTATAACACCTACAAACTTATTCCACCCCCATATATGCACATTTAGTTAGTAGTGAATGTGGAAATTATGAAACTATATGAGCCTTTCATGTTGGATTAGGAAACTAAGGAGCAAGTCTTACCTACCATAGAGGACTTAGCAACAAAATCTCAAGAAGAGTTGGTAGAAGATATATTTTTGCACAAGAATTCTAGAACTACCATACATGGGCAACATGACCTCTAGTATATTAGGTTGAAAGGAAAACTTCTAGGAACGGAAAAATGGTACTCTAGGGAGAAGGTAGAGGAGAAATTTCCTCACCTCATTTAGTAAAATATTTTCGAGACCAAAAGCCTCCCTAAATGGGGAGCTATGATCTGTAGCAGATCATTATATATTTTTCATGTATCTTGGTACTTCTAGGTGGAAAATTTGGAGGAATTGGCTTGAAAGGCCCATTGTTGTGACAAGTTCCAGTTTGGATATTTGGATGTTCAAGAACCTTCTAGAGCCATTTTGAGGCATCAAACGACACTTTTTGGGGTCAAAATCTTTCAAGAATAGCTTGTATCCCCTCAACACTATTGTACACAATGAAAGCTTTTCATTGGTGTGAAAATCACCTCAATCAAAGTTTGTATGTGGAAGTTATGTCTCTGGCAAGTTGACCTACCTTGTTGACCAACTAGTACTAAGTGGATGCCACGTCAACTCGCTTTACTCATGTGTGTAATTTTAATAAGATTCTAGAGGGTCCAAAACCCTAACACTAATAGAGGGTTGAAACATGCAAAAACCCTGATCGTGACCCTAGACGGCTATTAGTCTATGTTAAATACTAGGCCACTAGGAAGAGAAGGGTTTCTATTCTTTTAGTATTGTACTTGTTCCATAGTTTAGCAGAGCATTTAGGAGTGGGATTTAAGAGCATAACATAGTAGGAAAAAGATTATGTAGAAACCATGCATGCTATAATGCCAAAGGAAACTCCATAGTGAGTGCCCCTTTCTTTGTATTTTCACTTTCATTATTGAAGAAAATAGAGTAGAGCATAGGCCTCACCTTCTATTTGGGTTTTCTCCCATTTTGGGTTTCCTAAGATACATCTTATGTTCAATGGTGTGGATGGTGTGTTCATTTACTTGTTCTTTCATCTTCGTATTTCATTTATTTTCATAAATTTGAGAAACAATCTATTCTAAGATCTAAGGAAATAAACCCACATAATAAAAGATTTCATCACAATGAAAGATTTGTTGTGACTAATTGTTTTAGTGAAATATCCACATCAATTTACAGATTAGCTATTTTCCACATGACTCCCTTGAAACCAATTTGTGATGTACATGTTATCAATCTATTGAAGATTAGATGGTGTGCCTTCCCATTAATCATTGCTAACATCTAACAAATTTCCATCATGGCTTCCAACATGGACTAAGAAACACAATTTATTCCATGAAGGGTAATCATTGCTAACATCTAACAAATTTCCATCATGGCTTCCAACATGGACTAAGAAACACAATTTATTCCATGAAGGGGTTTTGTGAATGATGGGGAAGTTGTTCCTACATCAAACTCCCAAGGTAAAATGAAAAGTGAGCTCCTACTCACAAGATTCATAGAATGATCCTCATGAAATAACTGTGTAATTTAGTCTAACTCTTCCTTTGAAATCCATATGGATTCCTTTTAGCCTCTTCCTTTTGGAAGAACTAGATGTTATTTCATTGTTTGACTCCTAATTCTGCTTACAATTCTCTCCTCCTATATCTTTGCAATCTCATTCCTCTCTCACTCAAATATTTTCTCTTTCCAATAAAAAAAATATCATCCTCGTCCATATCACCCTCATGAAACTCATACAAATGTCCTACATTGAAAGTGGGCAAGATATTAAACCTTCAAGAAATTCAAGACATATACATTATAAAAATTAAAGATCCTACAAGTTCCTTCATCATTTTTAACTTCTTATACGTACAAACTTTTATTTCTTAAGTATGATAATACAAGTTCTCATTCTTCAAATTTCTGTACTATTCTCTTCTTATCATCCATTTTCTTGTATTCTTTGCTATTTTTTTTATAGTTGTTGTTGCACTTAATTGTGCATTTCCTTCGCATTTTTAATGTCATGTATTGAAGTAAATTGGCAATAGTTTCAAACGATGTTTTATAAATTGTGTGCATGTTGCTAAGGTGAAATACTAGAGGCACGTTTACAACTCGATTTTATCATCTTCAACATTATATATATATTTGATTCATTACCATTGTTTATAATAGTACATTATATTTGACACAAAGATGTTTGACTTTTGAAAATAAGGTTTTCATAGTATTTATATTTATATATGATATATAAAATAATAGTGATTATTATTATATTTTTATTTTTCATTTTGATTTAAAATAATAAATTTTTAATATATATATTTTATTATATTATATAAAAATTAACCAATTAAATTATCAATATAAAAATTATATTTTTTTTATTTTTCAAACTTAATCATTTCTTTTTAGAATTATATATATATATATATATATATTCCTCTCATGTTTTTATTCAATCCTTTCTTTCATAAA
>SNQJ01S0008390.1:43958-54395 GCA_010110895.2 Picea sitchensis | reverse complement strand
ATATTTTATTTTTAATTTTTTTTTATCTTATTTCAATATTTGTAAATGCCTATTTATATATTTTCATGTATTAATCAATTTTATTAATAATGTAAACTTTCAGTGAAGGTTTTTATCTCTTTTTATATAAATAATTTCCTCCTAAATTTTTATCACTTTATTAACATAATACATAAAAAAAATATATATATATATATATATTTTTCCTATATTATTATTAAGTTTATAAAGCAATTTTATTTTTATCTTTTATTTTTTTTATCAAACTTTTTTAAAAATCAAATGCTAAACATCTTTGCTACTAATTTTACTTATTAAATATAATATATATAACATGCTCAAACCTCTATCGTAAGTAATTGGGAAGCACTTGATTGAAAAAGGAGTGTCATGGTGTTTGGTTTTTTAAAGGTTTCTATGAGATAATATTTTTGGGCAATAAACTCATTTCGTGCTAAGACATTGCTATAAGGACTTACATTAAAGATGGAATTAAAATTAATGTCAATTGAAATGCTTCATATATCAAGAACCAATAAATCATTATAAAAGAGGAATTAATTTTTAAGTGTTAATTAAAATGTTTAATTTCTTCAAAAATAAAAATAAAAACAAAAAAAATCACATTTATTTAAGTGTAAATTGAAAATTTTAGTAATTAAAATCACATTTTTTTAGCAAACTTTAGTAGTCAAATCGTTGCTCCGAGGAGGTCCTTTATTCCACAAACAAGGGGGTCTCATACACCAATTTGGTGTCTCGCTTGGCCGTGACCTTAAAATTAGTTTATTATTATTAAGTTTTAACCCCAAGATTGGAATTGTATAATTGTATATAAGATGAATGACTAAGGGCCAAGCGATGTAATATGTAAACATTGTACATAGAAAATAATAAAAATGGAAAACACTGATGGTCGTAGACAGGTATGGACATAGTCATGGGGGGTTATGATTCAACAATAGAGGGCAATGAAATGGGGGTTTGAGGGAATTTCATATGCCTTTTTCCTAAATCCATTGCCTAATATTTATCCCCTTTAACTTAATAAATCCAATCATTGAATGCATGTAAAATAGTTGGTGGAAGAGTCAACTCACTTAGTTATGAGAGCATGGGATAAGCACACTCATGTTGAGAATTGTATTATTGAATGCATGTAAGAGGTTGAGTGAGAGACAACATGGGGGGATTAAAATCATTTTGTAAAAGTGTGAGATTCAAGCAAGCATGGGGGAGAAGAAAGGAAATTTGAGTAGAGAAGAGAAGAAATTTATGAAAAGCAAGATGTGAGGAAAAACCATAGTTTAGTGATGGAAAAGAGAAAGCAACCATAGTGAGTATTGAAGACAATGTGTTGAAGTTGTTAGTTGTTCTAGGAATGAGACAATTATGCTTGTAAGTAAATTTCTGCTAAAAAATAACCCAAGATCATGTGTAATGGTTGTTGTGAGGACTCATGCTGCAACTAGATTTGCTGGAGCACCCATATAAGATATTCCCAAGAGGCCTCTGCAAAAGCCCTAGACGGGAAGTGGGATAGCCTGAGGGACTACACTTCCTTGGGTTGTGTAAGTTGAGGGGAATGCGAGATTGTTGGATGGATTTGTTGTGGGAGTTATTAAACTGTGAAAGTATTAACTAGTGTGATGTAAAATTATATATATGTGTATGTGTGTGTGTGTGTGTGCGCGTGAATTGAGGATAGTGCAAAAACAAGGGGGAGGGGATTATAATGCCCAATTTTTGACTCTTGGATTGGAAATGCATAATTGTATATATGATGAATGGCTAAGGGCCAAGCAATGTAATATGTAAACATTGTACATTGAAAATAATAAAAATGAAATACATTGCCAACTATAGATGGACACAAACAGAGTCATGGTGGTGTATGATTCCACAAGAAAGGGGGATGAAATGGGGGTTTGAGGGAACTCCACATTCCTAGAATCCTATGTCTTTTTCCTAATTATCCCCTATGTCATCTCACCTAGTTATGAGAGCATGAGCTAAGAACATTCATGATGAGAATTGTATCATTGAATGCATTTAAGAGGTTGAGTGAGAGATATCATAGGCAGAGTACGATCATTTTGGAAAAAGTGAGAGTCACGCAAGCATGGTGGAGAAGAAAGGAAATTCGAGTAGAGAAGAGAGCATATTTCTAAATATCAAGAAGTGAGGAAAAACTAGAGTTTAGTGATGGAAAAGAGAAGACATCCATAGTGGGTATTGAAGACAACTTGCAGAAGATGGTAGTTATGATGGGAATGAGGATAGCATGCATGTAAGTAAATTTATGCCAAAAAATAACCCAAGAGATTGTGTAATGGTTGTTGTGAGCACTCTTATTGCAGCTAGATTTCCTGGAGCCCCCAGCTAAGACATTCTTGGCTGGTGTGTGATGGATCCCTAGAGGGCATGGATATTATTTGATGAATTGTGGTATAGAGAAGGAAATCTCATCCCTTGGGTTGTGCAGATTGATGGGGAAGAGAGATAGATGGTTGGAATTGTTATAGTAGTCATGGCATTATGTTTTTACTAGGTATTGGGTTGTTAGAATGGAAACTAGCCATGCGTAGGAGCATGCCTCTCCTTGTAGACTCATAGTCCTAGTTTGGGGATGACTCGCTACTAAGAGGACTGGAGCAATAGAGTATATTGTTGGGTGAAAATTCCATCATCTGCACCTAGTTGTGTAAAACATTTTTAAAGATAAGTGTTTGATCACTATTAATTTACTATTTTGATGTTGTGGTTAATTTTTTCATTTTATTCGGTGTTTATGTATGTTTAAATGTCATTGTTTGTATTCACGAATTTTAATTTATCAATGATTGCATGAGCGTTATTATTATGATGTATGCATGCATTTGTATTAAAATGGTATTAGAGATGAGTTATGTTGAGTCTAGGTTAGTGATGTGCCCAACAAGGGTCATGGGTACAATATAGATTGGGATTAGAGCAACAGTTTCAACATCGGACCTATATGGGCCAAAGAATAGTGTGAATTTGGCAAATTAGTTGTGGTAGAGTTTCATTCTACGCTGAAATTGGGGAAGATGGTGAAATAGAAAAATTTTGGGTGAATTGTGTATAATTTGGAAAATGGATGTCCAGTCAACAAGAACGTGTTCAAATTCATATATGGGAAGATAAGTGAAAATATTCTATGGTGGCCGAAAAAGAAAAGAAAATTTTCATTCGAGAAACAAAATTTTGGAAAAATTAAAATTTTGGGGAAAATATAATTTTTGGGGAAATTTTAAACCTATTGAAAAATTTATGGATAGATGATGATATGGACCATACTCGTGACATAGACTAACAGGGTCCATAGGGGTAGGGCCATGATGGCGGAAGGAAGGATTCATATCATGAAATTCAGTATTTTCATGGCAGTTGTGAGGTTTAGTGAATTCTACGACCCAAATCACATTCGATATTGAGTTTAACGGTCTAGACTTATCCTAAATTTGGACGAAAATTTTACAAGTTAAATGAAGTTTTCAGATGGAAAATTTTTTAAGTTGTTCAATGGAGGAGAAATTTTGAAGTTTTCTGATGGACAAAATTTGAAGCTCGTTGATGGAAGAGAATTTTTGAAATTTATCGATGGACAAAATTTGAAATTCACCAATGGAGGAGAAATTTTTGAAGTTCGTAGATGGACAAAATTTGAATTTCGTTGATGGACAAAATTTGGAGTTCGTCGATGGAGGAGAAACTTTTAAGTTCACTGATGAAAAAAATTTGAATTTTTTCGATGGAGGAAAAATTTTGAAGTTTGCGAATGGAAACAATTTGAAGTTTATCTATGGAGGATAAATTATGAAGTTTGTCTATGGAGGATAAATTATGAATTTTTTCTATGGAGGAGAAGTTATGAAGTTTGTCGATGGAAAAAATTTCAAGCTCGTTGATGGAGGAAAATTTTTGAAGTTCATCGATGGAGGAGATATTTTGAAGTTAGCCAATGGAAAAACATTGAGGATCATTGATGGAAGAAGAATTTTGGGGATTGTCGATGGAAGGATAATTACAAAGATTGTTGATGGAAGAATATTTTTTTGGATTGTTATCGCACGGGTTGTAGGTTGGGAAAATCCCGACCCAAACCACAATATGGCGACAACTGGGAGAATACCTACCCACTGTCACCTCAGATAGGTTCTCTCGTCACTTTAGAGGTCAAGTGATCACCTCAAGGGGGGAATCTCGGGTGACCCTAGGGGGAAATGAGATGGAAAGTGGTACATATGAGTGGATTCCCCTATAGGTCAATTTTCTAAATTGAAGAATGGTTGAGAATGAGTCTCGATAGTGGTCAAAGGTTGTCAAGAAGTTTGAGTACCTACAGATGTTAATAGTACATGTTTGAGACACAAGAAAATCCGAGCATACAAGCTATGTGTTAAGTTGAAAAACAAGTTAGTCTTGTTGTCCCTATTTGCAGTAGTCAACAAAGATATATGTCACCAAGAAAAATTAATAAAGTTGTTAGACAAGATGTTAAAAGTTACATAAATGATGCAAGAGATAATCTAGTAAACACTAGTACAACTCAAGTATAAAATCATAAGACTTTAGCATCAATGTGGGGTTGTTATAGATAAGTATTGAAGAGACATATTTGAAGCCTTATGTCTGTAGCAAACAATGTGTTACAACAGAAAAATAAGCCACCAAAAATCACAAGTAATCCACCTAAAAGATGTGTTGAGATTAGTAGATGGTAGGGGTAAATTTTTAGCAATTTTTGACGGTTGAAAAGTGAGTTATAAGTAAGTAAAAAAATGATTTTTTGTATCCCTAATGGTTGTATATTTTAATGATTTATATCTCTAAGAATACCAATCCAATCAAGATGCCTTAGTGGCATTGACACGCCCTTAGCATGCATAAAATTTTCCAACTCAAACAATTCCAATATCTTGTGTTTTTATGTATCCCAATACAATGATTTTATTTCTCCAATGCAAGAGACTAGTGCCTTTAGTTATTAGGTTATGTCGTCTTTAAAATTAAATATTTAATAAAGCTATCTCCTTGGGGGTGTAATCCCTTTTACTCCCCAAGGAAAGCTAAAATTAACTAGAAAAAACCCTAGGAGGGTGTAAACCCTTTACTCCTCCTAGTATTCCTTCATGCAATGAATTAATTCAATACAAAAGTATGGTATTAGTGAGGTTGTATGCACTTATAATCCCCAAGAATCTTATCATATTATAATTTTACCAAGAAAAAAGAAGCAAAATATAGTTTCCTTACCTAGTCCAAGCACACAACAAGATAAACTCCTTCTTTAACTAAGCAATATCCACCATAAAGAAAGAAATATACTCCAAGAGAGAGTGTGCCTCACTTATTCCACCAATAGAAAATACAAACCATAGCAATAGAATGTGACCAAGAGAGATAAGGAGAATTTCCCAAGTAGGGCGCAAATTTCATCCAATGTAGTCTTCTCACAATGGGAGAGCTACGATGAAAATGAAATAAAGATGATCTCTATTTATACAAATCCTCTAAACCATAGTTTGTCCACATTCAAAGGGAAAACCACAATATAAGGGGACAACAACCCTTAATCCTGCCCCATTTCCAAAATAACATTTTTAATTCATAATTTGCACATAGGATAAACCCTAGAAACATGACGTCGCCCTCTTGGGGCAATGTTTTTGTACTTTTAGGTCAAGTCGTTGGGTTGGAGATAAGTGCACTAGGACTACAAAGGAAAAATGTGTTCAAGGTAATCCTCTCCTCCATGATCCAAGGGTTCCCTCCCTAAAAATGTTCCAAGTGTCTCTAATCACCACCAAACCCTAGCCATAGGGTGACGTCAAGCCCTTAAAGGTGATGTTTTAGCCTCCAAAGGCAAGTCATTTGGCTTGTAGGAGCTAGGTGAGATCCTCCAAGGTGTCGTCTAGGACTCCAAAGGAATATAATCATGATTTGATGTGTGGGATCTGGTATCCAACCTGTGGCATTCAAGCCCCAAGGAACCCCAAGCTAAGCTTGTTCCTCCAAAACTATCCACCAACTAGGTCCTCCAAAGACAAATGAGTACGCACTCCAAGGATATCAAGTCAAATGCATCATGATGAGTAAATCAAATCAATAAATGATCCATCCAATCATGTACATCAAAACTACCTCGTCAAAATAAACAAGTGCTCAAAAGAACCTATGCAATTTGTATGCAATTTGCCAAGTTTAGGTATGGGAGGGTTGACAAAGCAACCTATTGGGTGAATCATACCTCAAGTTTAGGAGTGTTTCCCAAGGGGGGATCTTTCTTAGTCATGTGGAAGAGGTGTCATGGATGGAGGCAAGACCTTTGGGCATGGGTTTCATGACATACAAGGGGTTGTAGTGTCTCATTTATGATTGCCTTTGTAAAGGGTGTGTTGCACCTTCGTTTTCAATGCAACCTTTTTCCAAGCCCATTTATTTCCTTTTATTCTTTTACGATGTTTCCAAGTTGAAGACAAGGTGGGTATTCTACCTAAGAATATAAAAAAATTCCAACCTTGACCCTACCCAGTCACATCATGATTCCCCAATTTGAAAACATGCATGGGGCTTCTACCTTAGCATGAAAAACAATGCCCACACATGCTCCACCTTAGTTGACATTTATATTAGTTATTTTTCACAGGTCCCATGGGTTTCTTATGAGAGACATTTCATTGTCCTCTAGATCCCTAGGAGAGCATATAAAAGGTTCATGATTCACTTTTATATTTTTCCTACTACAAGCCTTTGGGCCTTCAACCCTTCTTCCCATGATGTGAGGGACAACCCCATCTTGGTTTAGTACACCCAAAAATCCCAAAAGGTAAGGAGATGAGGGAATGAATTTTGGAAAGTGAAAAGTATGGTCAGTAATGGCACGATGAATCGTCAAGAGGACCTCCCAGTAGCACACCTATACCTAATGGTGCCCCACTTACTAGGGAACAATCTCAACCACCAAAGTGAAATAGGTAAAATAGCATAATGTTCAAGCAAACATTACATAATCAAAAGAAATTTAAAATGCGCAAACTCAAATGCCTCAAATATTGAAATGACACTCACCATAATACATGGCTTGTACCTCATGGAGTAAGACCCAATGTCTTTTGGAAATGAGCTGATGTGGTGGATACTGTCGTGATGAACCTAGAACTGTGGTTGTGAGGTGGGTCTCTTTCTGTGCAAGTGGACACGGTTGGTCAAGCTGTCTCTCGGTACTCCATGTTTGCAACATGATGGACTCGAGACATCATCTCCTTAGTTATCCCTAGGAGTTGGGGATAACGTCTAGATCCTACTTGGGTACATGTACTCACCGTAGAGTGCATGAGAACCACAAAATCTCCTAGTGGACCTATTCCTACACTAAAACATTACACCGTAAAAGAAAAGGCGGTTCTATCACCCTTTGTCCATATATACCAAAAGACAAAAATGACAACCTATCTAGAAAAAAAAAATTGCATTTTTGTTTTTATAAATCTAAACTAAACATGAAATCAATATGCGAGTAGAGCAAAACAAAATATGAAATGTATCTAAACTATCATGAGAAATCAATATGAAAATGCAGGAAATCAAAATGACCTACCTACTTACCTGGGGCCATGAGGCTCTGAATATTAGGTCTTGAAATGTTAGGTATGACCAATGCAACCAATTGATCATCTCATCAAGTTATCTCCCCCTGTGTTTAATCATGTAATACAACAAAGATAAGTCAAGCACATAATGATCATGAGAATAAATAGACATATAATCATGAAATTAAATGAAACTCATGGAGATGGGTGGGAGGGATAAAATTATTCTGGAAAGAACATCCACATTCGTGATCGATCCATCTCTAAATAGGACTATTGTATGTAGATGACGACTCATATATAAGACTGAAATTGACCATCTCCTTGTCTTCGTGTGTAGAAAGAACAAAAGTTAGGGCAGCTTCAAGTGGATATTCAACATGATGTGTTTCATGGAAGTATTCTTCATCACTAAAACCATATTTATCGACGATCGTGGCATATAAGGAATTTAATATATGACACGTCTCATCAAGATCAAGCGTCAACAAATCAATAGGGTTTTCTTCAACAATCTCGTCATCTGCAATGGTTTGTTATTCATCTTCGCTTGAAGTGTCATTGCTTCTCAAATGCTAAGAGGAGGTAAGGGATCCTTATAAGAACTGATGATTTTCCAAACAAGAGGAAATGGGGCAAGGCACAACCTCCGGTTTAGAGAAAAAATATTTACCCAGACCTAGAAAACATAACTTTTTTATCTACAAATCATTTCCAAAAGCCTCAATATGAAAATAATTTTGTTTGGTAGTGTGATCCTTTGAATTTTATGTAATGGCCACGTACTAGAATCTATCGAGATATGAGCACAAAGGTGGTTGGGAATCTTCATAAAACAAGCCCAAGTCATCGGAAGGATACTCATCACAAATTTCAAGGGATGGACGAGCATATTGCGACAAGTTATCTTCAAATAAGTCTATAACCATATCATCATCAGGCTACCAAACATCTGAATCATGTACAAATGAATACCAATCCTCTGAATATGACAACTCAACCCCTTTTTCTTGAGAGCTACCTTCAATGTCAGAAATGGGATCTCTTTCAATGATGAAGCAACCCACATCCCATCTACATCTCTCGACCTATACGAAATCATCAATGTGTAGATCGTCCATGTCAGAGAGGCCTTTCACCAAATAATTTGCATCATTGGGACTAATCACTTCTCCATCTTCATGTGCAGGAGGAAAACAAGGCTGAACGACTTCATCTTATTCAAGCGAGAGCACAAATATCAATGTCTCCTTCTACGCATCTAGATGTTTCACTTCATCGGGGTCTTCTTCTTCTTGGAAAATTTCTTCATGGATATTCTCTTCAACCAAGTCTTCGTTATCTTCAATAGAATCAAAGAATTCACCATCTTGATCTTGATCTCTAACAAGTTTGCAGACTTCTTCGAGCATCAAGAATGATCGATCCTAAGTTGGAAAGCCTTCCTGGTAACTGTATTTCTTCATCACAGTGTCACTTAGTGACTTTACTCCAAAATAGTCAATGGAAACCTCCCATGCCATGTTGAGGGTAGGATTCCTCTCATAATTTTGAAGGATATCATTGTATACTTCATTTACTTGCACAGAGAACCTAAAAAGGAAGTCCTTATTATGGTAGTGCTCAAGTAATTGTTCACAAAACTCATTGTATTCTTGCATGTTTTCCTTGAAGCACTCGAAACTTCCTGATTACTATCATCCTCAATCTCTTCTTCCTCAAATGTGCTTTCATCATACTTTAGAAGAAGTGTGTCTTTCAACCTTTCAATAAGATATGAGAGAAATGAACATCCCTAGAGAACGTCCTCAAGGTCTTGAATAGTATCTTCAATCTTTTGATTATTAGGGCCCCAATTCTTGAGGAAGTCTTGGATAAGGATTATTGAAGAAGGAATACTTTTGGGGCTACAAGAATGTCTTATCTAGTATTATTTCCTTTCTTCAAGAGATAAGAGGAACAACCGCACAATCACATATTCTTGTTCTATGTTGCAGTGTATGATGAATTCCAAAAACTCGGCGATATGTTCAATAGCCAAGGATGGATCACCGTTGAACCTAGGGACATGAATCAACTATTTCATCAGACATTTATTTGGACACCAATAAATAGACTGAACTTCCAAGGCTTTGTATGCCTCATGAAAGCACCACAGAGACATTCTTCCATCGCTAGGATAAAAAATTCAATGGATATTCCCAATGAGATCAAGGCTCATCAAAGGATGGAAAGGGGAAAATCAAGGAAAGGTGGGTTCTTGGATGGTGGAGTCACTAAATAAGATCAAGGCTCATCAAGGTTGGAAGGGGAATGTCCTTCAAGAGGATTCAATAGGAAATATAAGGGTAAGAGATTGGGGGTGGTAGCTTGCTAAAGTTTCGTTAGGGAATGAAAGAGGATTCAAAATCCTCCCTGGAAATGGCACCAAAATTTTATCGCACAGGGTGTAGGTTGGAAAAATCCTGACCAAAACCACAAGATGGAAACAACTAGAATAATACCTACCCACTATCACCTCACATAGGTACTCCTGTCACTTTATAAGTGAAGTGATCACCTCAAGGGGGTGATCCCGGGTGACCCTAGGGGAAATGAGATGGCAAGTGGTACTTATAAGTGGATGCCCCTATAGGTCAAGTTTCTAAATGGAAGAAGGGTTGAGAATGAGTCTCTGTAGTGGTAAAAGGTTTCCAAGAAGTTTGAGTACCTACAGATGATGATGGTACCTGCCCAAGACACAAGCAAATCCAAGTATACAAGTTATGTGTTAAATGGAAAAGAAAGTTAAGATTGTTTTCCCTATTTGCATCAGTCAACA
>SNQJ01S0008389.1:26246-45240 GCA_010110895.2 Picea sitchensis | reverse complement strand
TAATAACTTGTCCAATGTTTCTGACTGAGAAGATATTTGTTAGGGCATCGTACATTTTCTTCGATGAGTCAAGATGGGAGATGTAGGGTGTCAAGTGGTCTTTTATGGAATCCACTATGATACTCATGGCATTGATGTCAACATATTTGAACTTCTCCATAGCTTCAACATTCTGTGGTTCCTTCTCTTCTCCTTCTTCAAACTTTGGCTTCACGATCTTTCCTTTCACGATATCCAATACTTTATTCTTGGCAAGGATGAGGTCAACCCTTCTCTTCCATGCTCTGAAGTTAGAGGCTCCATCTAACTTGTTCTCAGACTTCATATAGTTAGTCATGGTTGCTTGACTTGGTCAAACCCTAGATTTGACCAGAAATCCAAACTTCACATCTTGGCTTGCTGAGAGTATCAGGAGATGTGCTAGGCTAGGGCGCACTAATCTGTCCAGAGATGAGGTCAATCTCTTCACTTAAGGTGCCTCAACAAGAGGTTTAGGATTTCTGCAACTGCTCCTGCTAGTAACCCTAGCTGTAGTGTCTTGGAAGATGCTTTTGCTAGTAACCCTAGTGGCAGTTCCTCAACGAGCTCAATATCCTAGAGACTATGTTTCCTTCCAGTGTTTAGACTGAATGAAGGAGGTGTGGGCCCATAACCTATTAGAATATAGAAGATGGTGTGCTTTTTTTACCATTGACGATACCCTCGTCACCCAACCATAGGCTGAACCCACCCTCTGAGCACCTTAACCTTGACTGAGAATTTCTCTAAAAGCAAACCCTAGGCTAGATAGCCAAACAAAGGGTAGCGCACCTTTCCCCAAGGATAACACATCACAAAAAGTTGATCAGATAGTCCAAACCCTAGCCAAGAGATAGTCCAAGCCAACACTGAAACTACTAGCTGCAGCAACTACACTTGTAGCTCTCCTCCACATGTGCGCACCAAACTGGGAACTGCAGTGCGCACCACTTGTTGTCTGCAATTTTGAGATGCTGTCAAATGAGAACTGGCACCCTGTATTTATACTGGTTCTGCCAGATTTTTTGGGGCCAACTTCTCCTTCTGGATATGTGTCTGTTCAGTACATTATTATTATTTATGGCCGACTTCTTCTCTTGGAGGCTAATAACCTAATATAAATTATATTCTTGAGCCGACAAGACTTCTAGGGTTATTATCCAACTCATTAGGGTTTTCTCTTGCTTTTCGGAGTCTTCTATTCTCATCAGGTTCACACGTGGAGGTAAATACCTCCCGCAGCTACCATAATATTAACACTTCCATGATTCCCCAATAGTTTAGCCAAGATCGGGCGTCTTTATGCCATCCTCACTTGAGTCGATGGTGGTTATGACTTGATTTTGAAGCAATTTTAGGTAGCCTCTTGTCTTCCATGTTGTTTAACTTGTTCTTCTACATTAGGTATCTAGTCATAGCCATGCTCTCAATGGGGGAGAGGATTGTTTCTACGAGGAGGATGGGATAGGGAGTATTTGCTTTAATTTTGAGATTACAGGTTATAAAAATCTTTTGTATTCGCTCTATCTTTCTCCAGGATTCACGAGAGATACTACAACCCTAGAATTCACATCCATAAAGAATAATAGGTGTAACAAGAGTCTCAAAGAGGAGTTTCTTCTTATCCCAACTCCAAATATCAACTGATTTACAATTGTTTTCAAGCCCATAATAAGCTTTCCATCCCCCAATAATCCTTTTCTCAATGCTATAATTCGAATTGAGCTTGTGGTGAATATCAATTCCAAGATATTTGTATGAAGTCACTTCCTCCAAGTTGTTGTTTTCATATACAAAGGTATCATAAGGCATATTATTGGATTTAATAATCATGACCTTAGTCTTATCAGTATTAACAGTCATACCCATATTGGAGAAAAAATCCTTGAGGATTCTTAGTTGGTTTTCAAGATCATGGGGACTCCTTGCCATAAGAACAAAAGGGGTAGGGGACAAGGGACAACCTTGTTTGACTCTGATATTGCAGTTAATCTCTTTTGACCAACCCTCAATGTTTTTAAACTTAGCAATAATGTTCTCATACATCCTTATTGCAGCAGCCCTCAACTTGAGAGGCACTTTTATCTCTTCAAACCTATTCCAAAGGTTTTTCCTAGGAACCATGTCAAAAGATTTTCTAAAGTCAACAAAACAACAAAAAAAATTGGTTTTAGTATTGCGGAACTCCTCTGCAATGATCCTAAAGGTAACAAGATGGTTCACAGTTGAATGATATCTCCTAAACTTTGCCTGGCCTTTAGCTCTTTTACCGTGACTTTCTATCGAAATGCTAATCTTCTTTTCCAAAATAATTCCATAAAGCTTGGCTAAAATCGGGCTAATCATAATGGTCCTATAATTAGAGGGAATGTTTTTATCCCCATTTTTAAAAATAGGAACAATGAGGCTTTGCATCCAGGGTTTAGGGAAGCCTTGCTTGATTGCTAATATATATATATATATAATTAATAAAAGTAAATTTAAAAACTTTAGAAAGTTGTATGCAATCACAAACAACTAATTGAAAGTCAAAGAAAATTGACTCATAAGCAATTACAATATACACTTCCATAGGAAGGTATTAAAATATTTGGAGGGGTGCCAAAATGTCAAAAACAATGACATCTAGCATCCTAGGAATGAGTGGTTCAACTCAAAGGGGTTGGTTGTAAAAGGATTGAATTGGTAAATAAATATGTAAATACTATAAAAAGTATGATATTGATCTTGTAATTTAGAGAATGTTTAGTTTGAAAAATATAATGCTATCATATTCAAAAATAAATAGATGGTGGAGGGTGTGTGCACAAAGTTGGTGCAAAAAAACGTAGAAAGGGGGTCATAGGTTTGGAAAAGATCAAACCTCCATTCAACATGCCACATAGGCTTGTTGGAAATAACACATGTGCGTTCATAACAATTTGTGCACGTTCTTTGCACGTGTGCCTAAGAATACATGCACGTTCTTGATATGCCCATTTTTTCTCCTCATGTTTTTCTCTGTATGAGCAAGCAAAGAGGAGGAGTAGAGGAGAAGAAAAGCCTAGGATCTTGCCACTATGTTCTTCTCCATCCATATATGCTTGATTTTTTTTTCATTTACTTTGTTATCTTTGTCTCCTCTTTTGTTTTATTTGTCTCCTCTGTTATCTATTAACAATTCACTAATTTTGTATATTTTTTTTTCAAGTTCATTGTAAAGATAACACATAGTTTCTCTTTGTTTTAAACAAAATTTTGTTAATGATTTTGTCGGGATAAAACCAAATTGGTGTTTGTAATAAATTTGTCATAAGTGCACTTATTAATTTTTCATATTAAATTGCAGCAAATATTATTAAAACAGAAGCCAAAGATAATGAAAATTTCCCACAAGTAGACCTAGGAAATAAAAACCCCAACCCACCACAACCATCAAACATAAACATACAGATTGATGAGGGGTTGGCTACTTTGAGATCACTTGTCAATGATCTAAGGGGAACCATAGAACCTAGTCGAGAATCCTTGGCCACTTCATTCGATGTCGTTGTGAGTTCCATTGCAAGTGCCCAAGGGAATTTAACTTTTATTTCTAAATACATGGATATAATGTTTCATTATTACATGATTGGACTGGATAGAAATCAAGTTAGAGACTTGGGTATTACAAAACAAGATCTGATGTCCATTGTTATTGATCCTTGATATACACAACAACCATTTATCACCAAGAGACACAATTGTATAATTTATTGGTACATCCACCCACAAATTCTTCAAAACTGGATGGATAGGTGGTTTATGGTAGTTAATGCACCTCCTAACAATAACAGGTAGGTACCTTTATATTTTTTGAGAAAATTATGGGAAACATTTGTTTTGGGTCACCATTTCAAGTACTTCCACATTGGTGACTTCCAGGGGGTGGTTCGAGGGTCCGCAAAGTACCTACAAAATTCTAGGCATGATTCCATGTGAGGTCCTCATCCCCCCATGTGAAGGCCTAACCCCCTTTCCCAACATCCTCATATTGCAAAGCAATTGCAACAGGTATAGGTTTCTCTATCATCCTTGACTGAGAGCCTAGTGCAACATGGTATCGTTATTGCACTATCTTGGTAGGAGGTTCTTATTAGTGACATTGATAGAGGCGTTAGACCTTCAACCCTTAGAGAGGAGTGTAGTGAGGAGAGGGAACATGGACATAGAAATCATCCATGCGAACCTCATAGATGCTCAAGTTGTGGGAAGACTTGCTATGGGCCTATGGAGGCTATTGAAAAGAAGAGATTCATGGAGGAGATTAGTATCTTAACCATCTCTATGGTCTTCATCGTTAGACATTTATATAGTATTATGTGTCTTTATTTCAATATTTTATTATATGGTGTTTTGCAGTTGCTATGCCTTAATAACAGACCCTCTACGTCGATAGATGCATCGATGTCTGTCTCCATCACTGATGCAACTATTAATGAAACCTTCTATTTCGATGTTCGACATAAATAGGTATGTGTAACACTTGATAAATTCACCAAAGTGATTTCTTTATTTTTTTCCATCCTCAAATTTATAATTTTCTTATGTTTATGCAGGTTGGGGGACCAAGAAATGTCGAACAATGCCCACCTAGGATGGAAAAGTAACCTGCCTCACAGGTATCATGTGTTGAGTCAAATATCATTTAAATATCAACTTTTTTGTATTTTTGTTGTTTGATTTTACTATTTGGTACTAATAACAATATTATTAATATGTATGCAAGCTAATGATATTTTCACTAGTTACAATACTAGTTCAGTTTTTGGGTAGTTGACCATGGATTTTGGGTTACCTATTTCTAGGCCAAGCATTACTCCATTGATTGTATATCCCATTGGGGTTGATCGTTTCCCACCCCTAGTATATTTATTATTCTGTCCATCCTCAGTGGATGCACCTATAGGCCACCCATCCACACCACCTCTTCCATCGTATCCATCCACAGTGGATGC
Source organism: Picea sitchensis (assembly GCA_010110895.2). Lineage (NCBI taxonomy): Eukaryota > Viridiplantae > Streptophyta > Pinopsida > Pinales > Pinaceae > Picea > Picea sitchensis. The sequence continues at coordinate 40,246 of SNQJ01S0008389.1, read as the reverse complement.
ACTTGTATGCCACCCATCCCCACCACCATTTCCATCAACGCCATCCATCAAGGCTTACATGGTATATGTTTCCTCGGAGTAGGTTGTACATCCGAGCACTCCAACTACCAGTGACTCTCCATTGATACCTAAGATATTCACGGTGAGTTAATGTGTTGATGATCAAATTTCATGTATCATGAATGGAATTGATTTTATGCATATGTTTTTTTTTAATTTCATGCTTTGATCCTTGTAACTAATGCAGGGTAGCATCACTAAGAGATTAGGATTGTGGAGGAGGGTAACACCCTCATGATTGTGAGTATAATTTGAGGTGATTTTCTTATATTGAATTACAAAGTATCATTTTGTAAGTCTTTTAATTGATTATGGAAAAAAAATTATAATAATGTTTTGTGTTAAGTACCAAATATCTCTTAATACATTGACCACACAAGATATATGGAACAATATTGAAAAACCACTCTTTATTATAAGAAAAACCATAGGGTAGGGATATACCATACAATGGATTATATTATGGAATGGATCATCTCTTGTTCACTTGCCTCTTCAATGGGGCAACCTCATAATGAGCTACGAACTCCAATACAATAATTCTTCTTGATATCTCATTACATTGCTTGAACCCCTTTATATAGTGATACCAACTGTTGTTCCTGAGTTTATACTTTAAGGCTCTAAAGTATATTGTTAAGGCATCTGAAAAGATAGAGGAAAAGAGGACAAAAAGGACAATTATTTAAAAGATAAGGACTAAAGCTGGTTTCTCAACTGTCTCTGTCGGAATTCCCAATTTTCCTGAATGTTTATATCTCTCTCAATTGATACCCATGAAAGTTCCAACTCAACCCGATTACTTTCTTTTTGTAAAATGGTATTAAATAAATTTAGAGCGATGCTGGTTTGATTCGAAAGACCGGGTTCGACGTTAGGTTGCCTTGTAACTGGTACTGTCATGAACGATAAAAGATAAGGGAGATATAATTATGTACTTTCTTTTTAGGCTTAGTTATCTCTAATTCACAAAGTAAAGAGAATGATTTTAAAACATGAATTAATGAGATGGTTGAATCAAAGGCCATTTCTTGTATCTGAGTTAAAATTTAAAGAAAGGGAACCATATATGATATGAAGAAAACATAAAACTACTAACAAGGTGAGGCATCGATTTAAGAGGAATCTCACGTTGTAAGAGGAGACTATGAAGCAAGAAAGATATTAATGAAGCATATGATGTTGTAATCTAAACATGTTCAGGTCTTGTATTGGTTAATAACCGATGTAGAGGAAAAACTGTAAATGATCTAAATAACAAGAATAATTATTTCCACAGTAGAGGTTTTACTAAATTGTAGTCAAGCATTCATTAATATAATACATGAAAGAATGATGAAGAGACAGGGGAACACATAACTCGGACTTGACAAAATCCAGAATCTTCAATCTGTTTTTCTATTAATTCAGAGTTTTATTTTAGATGTCTTCGTCACAATGCCCTTTTGTAGAGCAAAAAGAAGCCCTGTTGTGGTCTTCTGTCCCTTTATTTATACAAGATCATCGCTACTTGATGGTTAGCGATCTCCTATTTTTTAGGGAAAAAGAAAGAAAAATAGTTACAAAACTGCAACCTTAACCATTGCATGATGAACATTTCGTTGGTCTATCATTTCAAAAGTATAAGATTTCGAACGATACTTCATTGTTTAGTTGAAGTCTCTCCCTCTTTTGAAGCTATACATTCAACACACTTCTCTAAAAAATGAACAAAAATTCTGGGTGGTGTCGGGAGATCTTTAGTTTCAAATAGATAAAACTTTCTTTGTACCTTTGGAAACTGGTCTTCAAAACCTTTATCGACAGACCTGATCATTTGCAACTTTAAATTAGGTTGTACTAGCCATCTGTTTATCTGGTTTGTATTGATTTCGCTCAACTGTGAAATTTCTTCCTAAACCTCCTGTAAGCTCTCTTTGTAGTCCAACTGTTGTTTCACAATGTTTATCTGCCCTAGTAGTCCAGAGAAGTCATTTATTTCAAATCCTAATGATTTCTTATCCAAAGAATCAAAGATTCACTCACAATCATATTTGATTTCTTTGGCTATCTTCTTATTTTCGACTATGTTTGTTTCCCATGCCTTGAGCATAATGTCTCCTCTTATTTGTTTTGCGATATAAAGTTTTAAATCTTTCAGCATCTCCCTGTTCCTTGAACATGTGACTGCTTTCTGAAAGGTATTCCTTGCTTCTTTAGCCTCTTTTTCCAGTAAAATAATGTTATCAAGGGATTTTCTTACCTCTTGAAAATAATGTTGGATGATCTTTATTTTGGAGATCAATTGTTGTTGTTCAACTTCTATCTTTGTATGGGCTTCTAACGAGAGGTTTTGAAAATCCTTTAAGTCCATAACCCGACCTTTTGTCAAACTCAATTTAGCCTGTAACTGTTTAACAAGCTCCCTTTGTTGAGTAACCTGTACCTGACTTGCTTGTATCCTCTGGTTCATTTCATCCAGGCTAGTTTTGAGTGACTGAATTTCTTTCCTTTCAACAGCTCTGGCCTACTCCAGACTTTTATTCACTTCTTCTCTAATATTTTTCTCAGAATTCTTCAACTGATCCTGCAATTGAGCTATCATGTGGTTACTCTTCTTTATCTTTGTTCTCATGTTCTCAACAGTAAAAATGTTTGTTGTTGCCATGGCTCCCATGGAGCCTGCTACCTCTGTAGCGAAATCCTCCTCTTCCAGTTTCTGGCCATCTATCAAGACCCTATGCTTCTTCACCATACCCCCTTCTCTCATATGCATTTCTTTATTTACAATAGCCTTCCTCTTCATGCTGAAACAATAATCAGAAGGAGGGATCTCATCTCTAGAAATAGGGGTGAGGTCACCAACATATATATATCCCATCTGTGGGAATCCAAAGGTTGACTATAAAGGAGTTAAGGAAGTTATGAGACTTCCTAGCTCTGTATACCTTGTTTCTCCCATAGCCTCAGGTATAATGACATCAACAATAGGTGATGAAGGAGGAGTGGACTTACTAGACTCGAGAGGTGTCATGGGACCCCTCTCTGCTTCTGTCTCTAGATTTTCTGTTTGTAAGGCTTCTTCATTTTGTGAAGACCCTTCAGTCTCCTAAGGAAATTCTTCAAGATTGACTTTATCTTGTGTTTCTTGTTCGAAACCTGGAGGAGTATCTTCTTGTTCCCGAGGAAGGGTTATTGCTTCACCTTCCAACACTTTGGGCAGACCTCTCCGTCTGTGTTTCTGGAAGATTTGAAAACTATCTTGCAAGTCAGATGGCACTGTCTATACTCTTTTTAACACTTCCTCATAGGTCTTAGTCCCTTTGAATAGGTCATCACAAGGGGACTTCTCATGTTCATAAGCCTTCATATTACAGTGGGACATGTGTTTTCCCACTAATTGGGAAGGATCGTTCTTCCTGTGATCAAGGTTTACCAATTTAACCTCCTCTAGCGATGTCGCTTCAACTTTGGAATGACGTAAGTTGAGAAATGAAAATTTCCCAATCTGAACGGGAAAAATTGGCCAAAATTTCTTTTGACCCATTTTTAGTTCTATCCCAATTCCACCTATTACTATTTGATGAGCTACCTCCCTGCACACTAGTCTGTCAGGGAGGAATTTTGGGAGGGAGTGTGGGGGAATTGAACACCCGAAAACTCTGAAGTATGAAAAATTCTCCTCTATGAACCGGTCAGCAACTACCCTAAGGTTTCCTGTGACCAACTCTGAAATGCGGGGAGTCACACATCCGTACAACATCTAATGTAGTGGTATCACCATGAAATGAAAAATTTCATAGAACGAGTCCTTGGTGTTTTCTTCCCAAAGTTTAGAAAGATATTCATGAATTGGCTCTGGGTAAGTCGGATTCCAACTCCAATTCATCAAAGGGAAAGGAGTCAAGAAGCATATAGCATCCATGATGTATGCCGACATATAAAAGGCTACTGGTTGGCCTTTTGATCTTGCAGTCTGATAGTCCATGACCTCCTTTGCCATGTTATCAGAGAAAATCTTATCCCAATTGAAGCTGTAACCTTCAGCTTCCTCATGCAAAAGAGGTACCCATTCTACAGGGAAATGGGTGGGACTTTTCTTACCGAAAATTCTACATAACATCTTCATGACATAAATCATATACTCATTCAATGAGGCTGTGGCGTAAATACCATGGGTGTCAGCCCTGAATTTTCCCTCGTTTATCCACCAATCTTTGATTAAGTCAGGATACATTTGGTTTGACTCAAAACATTCTTTCCTTTGAAAATTACTCATGAAATATTTATTATAAACATACTTGGAATTGACAGATAATTTATACATTACTTGTAAATGTTCTGGTCTGAAAGAGCCAATGACAACCCCTCAGCTATCCAGAATGCTCCTTGTATGTACATCAGTTCACTCTAAGGCCCAACTAATCATGTCATTATAAGTCGTAAGTCGCAGCCGTGTAGCTATTTTGTGGAGCTCAAACTCCGCTATATCTCGAAGCTTGTTTTCAGCATCATGAGGGAAATTTTTTATTTCGTAATCCAAAGTCTTGAAAATATGCCTCCAGGATTTTATGGAATCAATGGCATGCGGTGTTGTATCAGATATAACGTCTTCGTTTGGAATCGATCTTTTTGAAATTTCTTCGCTTTTCTTGGGTGCCTTCTTAGGTGCCATGATACTTGTGCTGGATCAGAGACCTGTTTACAGAGAAAGTGTGTATAAAACTAGCTAAACGTGACTTGCTGCAGATGTAAAGGACAATTATGAAGTTCGGAATATAAGACTTTATTAACCTTCAATTTCGCATTATAATGAGTGTACATACGCAGAAGTCGAAAAATTAATGATTTTTAATGGAAAGATATGCCTGGAGAAACGCTTTCGTGTCGAAAAAATCTTCATTTATCCTTTATTAATTCTACCGTATATCGACGATTTCGAAAATGGAGTTTCAAAAATCACCGCCTTCCTCAATTCCCGAAATGCGAAAGGCGGTTTAATTATCACTAATCCTATTTTAAAAACAAATTAACCTCAATCTCAAACCTTGTTTAGGGAAAACAAGATTTCGCGTTTCAGAACTTTTGGGATCCTAGCGTGAGGGGATAAGTCATAAGCAATCCCCGGATAGCAAAATTGCGATGAGATTAGTGAGGCGCTAAGACACGTATTAGGGATTTAATTAATCCAAGTTAATAATTAATTATCCTTTTAACTTTTTCGAAAAAGTGAGGATCGGGAGTTTGATGGTTGATAGTTCGAAAGCGCTTTAGTAGAAAGAAAAACCTGAATTGTGAAAGATTAAGGGAATGATAATTATGTTTAGGAACTTAGTTAATTACGGGCTTAAAGAGCACTTTGTGGAAAGCAACGGAAAAGGTAACCTTTATTTCTTTCCCCTTAATTTTTTTTTAATAAGCTAAACATTTTCGGGATTTCGGCACTGGGAAAATAAGATGGTTGAAGATTATACTTCGAGAAAAACCGAATCTCGAAAACCCGAAAAGGAACAGAAAGCTCTGATTTCCCCTTTTTGGACTAAGGGCAGCTTCACGACTTAGGAAAATATGAATCTTTAGTTTTCAAAGATAGGAAAAAATTAAACTTTGAGTCAACACCAACCACCTAAGAAAATTCTAGAGGAGGAATCTTCTAAAAGCATAACCTTATAACAAGTACTTTTACATTTATTATATCTAACTACCATAGTGGGCCTTATTTAATACTATAGTGGACCTAGTCCACCTTATATTGAATGACCTATACTACTATCACTATGGGCCCTCTATTCCCCCCATTACCTCTCTATCTACCTAACATTCCATCCCCCTTATGAAAGCATTGTCGTCAACGCTTGTTATGAGGTTGTACAACCATATACTAGGTTCCCATGGATAAATGTCGACCATAGCACTAAAGTAGACTAGAGTACCAGGGTCCCATGGAGAAATGGAAGCCACCATGATGAAGTAGTCCAACTTCCATTTTTAATTGGGGTCCCATGTCTAATTTCTCATGTGACCTCCACACGGAAGATATTGGAACCCAATAACCAACTGAAGTTAATACTCCAAATAAGAAGATCCATCCACATACTGAGAAAGGGTCATAGTTGAATTTGGAATTAATAATACCACTATAGAATATTCAAGATGGACATTGGTGATTAGAATTAGCTCCTAATTTGTTACATTAACTTTCTCTATAGAAGGTGGAGTACAATCATCAAATAAAATATGAAAGTGGTTGTCATCCAAAAAATGACAACTATCCATATACCAATCATCACAATCGGCCTCTAAATCATACCAAGCATGCAATTCTTGACTATATTCATCCTTGATTTCTTCTATAATATATCTCTCTTGTATGCTAGCCAAGGACCTTTGAATATTGTGACAATTATCCCCGATATCTTGTAGACCCTCTTCAAGGGATTCAAAATTCCATAGAATTCCCATGAGGATTTGAGAAGCAATATCCATTGGATACACCACATATAATATACTGAAAGAAATATATATATTTTTTTTATCCAATGGCACTAATCTGGTAGCAATCTGAGCTCCCTATGAAAAGTTATGAACTTTGCAGTCCCAACGACATCACGAAAACCCTCCAAAAACGATTGATTTTAAATTAGTGATATATTCACTTCCAAAACTCAGATTCGAATGATTTTTTTTTTGAATTTGGGTGAAATTGTGAGAGGAACTCAGATATGTAATTGTTTTTGGAAAATTCGACCTCAGTTGCTACAAAAAATCAGAAGAATCATGTACTCGTCCATGGCAAAACCCATGAAAATTGCATATTTTTAAATGTCGATAACTCCACTTCCCATACTCTGTTTCAGACAATTTTTTTTGAATTGGTTTTTTTCTATGAGGAAATGATATATACAATCTATTTCTACAATTTTTTCACAAAAATCATCCTTAATGTTGTGACCCTCTTTTGCTTCTCTGAAGAAATATGTAAAAATAAAAACCAAATTGCCCCTTTTTTGTGGCCGAGGAAAGTGCTATGATACTACTTGTTAAGTAAAACATATCTTTGAATACATTGACCACACAAGATATATTGAACGATATATAAAAAACACTATTTATTATAAGAAAATGATTACGGTATGGCAACACCATACAATGGATCCTATTATGGAAGGGATCCTCTCCTGTTCACTTTCCTCTTCGAGGAGGAAACCTCCTAATGGGATACAAGATTCAATTCAATAATTATTCTTCATATATGATTGCATTTATTGAACCCATTTATATAGTTCTACCAACCACCTAAGAACATTTTAGAGTAGGAATCTTCTAGAAGGAGAACTTTCTAAGAAGTTTTGTTACATTTATTATATCTAACTACCATAGTGGGACTTATTTAATACTATAGTGGACCAAGTCCACCTTACATTGAATGACCTCTATTTTTATCACTATGGGCCCTCCGGGTCACCCATTACCTCTCTATCTACCTAACACTTTGTATAGTCTTCAGAGCAATGAACCACACCAAAGCACAAAACTACTCAAGGTTCTTATTCAAACAAGAGAAGAAAGATCGATTTCTAGGATGTTCCTTTAAGGGTGGTGAGGGTGGTAGTGGTCAATAAGTGACCAATTACTACCATTTTGTATCTAGGCCACCATATGGTTGTTTTTTATGTTAGGGAACTTGTTTTTGTTATGTATATTGGGAATGATGTTCTATATTGTAAAAACTATAGAATTTAGATGATCCACACAAACACACACACACACACACACACACACACACACACACATTTCATGGCACATTTTTTGTGGATCTCATTGTTTCTGCATTCTACATTGATGAATGTATGAATTTCAAAGTGTATGAATTTTATGTTTGTGAATGTATGAATTTATTTAATTTGATTAATTACTTTTTAAAGTGTGAAGGAAGTCTGTGTAAGTTAGAATAGTTCATTTTTTCTAAAGTGATTATAAATTCTTGTTATACGCATTGGAGAATATCTTATGGTGGAAAATATTGCTAAGTGCTCAATCCATATGCAAATAATGGTTCTCAAGGACCTAAATTTGACAAAAGACTGAAGTCCCATCCTTGTTAAGACTCGAGGAAACAATAATAAGAATCATTTAGGCTAACATAATCACAATAGGAATGAGAGAGTTGAAACCTCACATTACTCTATCCAAAATTAAGCATGGTTCATTATAATGAAAATCGAAACATGTTACAAGGGTTTCTTAATAGAAAATAAACACACAAAATATGATTGCACAATAAAGTCTCACATCAAATAAAAATATACCTCAAATAAAAGCATAACTCAAATTATCCATTAATATTGCCAAAATTCTATACAGTATATGCCAAAAGGAGAGCTCCTAAATACCCAAATTTTCCACCATTTCTAATGGATAGAGATAACTCTTCTTATAGAGTGAGTATCTTCTCTTATACAATAAAATATTATTATTTTCTAACTAACTCCATGACAAGTCAAATAAATATTATAATAATGAATCCATTATATCTCTCCTAGATCCATGGTTGACCATGTTACGACATGTGGACACTATCCTCTCCAAATAAATTCACTCTCATCCAAAAATAGTAGTAGTATGCACCAAATAATGCTCATGAAGGGGACACACCACAAAGAGTAGGCATTAAGCCAATTAAATTCCAAGTTCCCACATGGAATGTTCCCTCCAAAAATGTTCATGCATGCAACCACTCCACATGTGTTAATTCCAAGGTATCGAACTCTATGGATGAATGTGCAAGATGCCAAGTGGATGGGGTATCCACAACAAAGTATGCAATCAAGGCCTATCCTTGCCTTTCCTTTCCAGCTTTGCTTTCTTTTCTTTCCTAGGTTTGCCTTGTCTTTTCCTTTCCTTTCCATGCCATGTCACTCATTTCCTTGCCATGCCATGCCATGCCTTGAATTTCCTTGACTTGATATGCCATGCCATGCCATGTCTTGCCTTTCCATGGATTTCCTTTCCATGCCATTCCATTCCTTTCCATGCCATGCCATTCCATTCTATTCCTTTCCTTGCCATACCATGTCATTCCATGTCTTTCATTGTCTTTCATTTCCATTCCATTACATGCCATGCCTTGGTCACCTCAACACTATCGTCATTTGGATATCACATTTCTCATATCCATGAATATGCATTACAAGTTTCATATGAGAATCCTTATATGTATTTATGTCCAATTAAGAAATGTGTGATTATTTACACGATGCCTTGCATCTATTATACATTCAAAACATAATTTTTAACTAGTATCCACATACCAAAGTTCCACATTTCTATTTTCATGTTTAAACAAACCACATAACTATCATCATCATAAACATATAACAATAAAAATAATATTTGGAAACACATAAATAGATCCATATGTATACATATCGAATGTTTATATCATTCTAACTAAACCCAACAAATACTAATAAATGAGTCACTAAGTTAAGTAAAAATCAAATTTCTAACCTTCTAAGGCCAAAACATAGGTTGTTACACTTACAAATATCTAGAACACCACTATAATCTAAAATAGACTAGTCCCTCCTTCCATGTCTTTCCATGTAGCTTCCCATTTTAACCTATACAAAAATAAATTTATTTTTTCATAATATTATCAAAGGAAAAATTCAAATCAAAATGTGGATTGCAATGAAACAAGAATCACAAAAAAAGTAACATTTCTCATCCCATGAAATTAAAAACATTTTTTCTAGGGACATATAAGTTAACTCTATATCAAAAATTTCATTTCTATCCAATGAAGTGATTTTTCCTTTCTATGCCATGTCAATTCATTCCATGCCATTCCTTTCCTTTCCATTCCATGCCATGCATGTCTTTCCTTTCCATGCCATTCATTTCCTTACCTCCACCTGACATGCCATTCCATGCCTTTCCTTTCCTTCACTTTCCATTCCATTCCATGCCATCATTTGCCCTGCAAGGCCATTCCATGTCATTCCTTCCATTTCCTTCCCTTTCCTTACCATGTTATGCCTTACCTTGCCTTTACATGCCTTTCATTTCCCTTCCATGACATGTCTTGCCTTTCCTTGCCATGCCATGTGTTTCCATGCCATTACATTCCTTGACATGTCATGCCATGCCTTTCCTTGCCATTCCATTCCATGCACTACCTTTCCATGTCATGCCATGTCATTCCATGCCTTTCAATACCATGTAATTCCATGCCTTTCATTTCCATTCCATTCCTTGACATGCATTTGCATGCCATGCCTTTCCTTTCCGTGCCTTGCCATGCCATGCCATCCCATGCTTTCCCTTTTTTGGATTACTAAGAGCGGGGGTGAATCAATAATAGAGAAATCTAATCCTCTTTAACCATATAATGAAATTGTTATATCAATGTAGCATTATCATACAATATTTACATATTAAATAAACAATGAACAAATGAAAAATCATACACATATACAGTACACCAATGTTTTTACGGGGAAACCCAAAGCGGGAGAAAACCACATAATTCTTTTTATTATATGTCTTGAAGAATTACATTCATTGGAAGCATCAACTTCCTTTTTTTTCTAGTTGCAACTAGAAGGAGGCTCCAACCCCCTAGTTTCTCAGGCTATAACCTGAGGAAAGCTCCAACTCCCCAATTCATTGGCTACAACCAGAAGAAGGCTACAACCCCCTATGTTCTCCGGCTACAATTGAAAGGTGGCTACAACCACCTGTCCTTGCCCCATCCAACCACTCTGAAGTATAAGTAGAATGATGGAACCACTTTCACACTATCACTGTGAGATATACTGTTGTAAACCTGTACCACTAAACTTGCACCAAACAAACTGTACCAATAACTTGAACCATGTATCAACCATGGATCAGCTTGTACCTCAACCTATAATTAATTGGTACCATAAAAAATTGCATCAACCATGCACCAACCTGTACCTCAACCTGCATACCTTCCTTAACTTTAACAACAAGAGACTAGCATTTTCATCAAACTTTACTTTAGTCTCACATGACTAGTTTTGGATTAGTCAACAACCCTAACTTGAAATAATCATAACTCTGTACCCGTAATGAATAAAGATCTGGAAATAGTACACAATGTTCTTCAGTGTGTTTTATGCAATTCCTCCAGGTTTCACTACTTGGAACCTCTCAGAAAAAGAGTTATAGAAAAAATGGCATACCTTGTTGAATTCTGGTTTATTCTAGAGAGAGAACTTGTAGAGCATGCTCCACATGGAATATTTGTTGTATGGATCTGAAAATTTTACACAGAATACTGCAGACTGTAATCTAACAAACACATTTTGTCTTATTGAATTTGGATCTTTATGAATAAGTTATGACATTTTTACTCGAAACACATATTTTAGACTAGTTTCGGGACTAGCCCCAAACCCTATTTTCTACGGAGTGTAACTCCAAAAATGCAATGACCCACAAGCTGAAATTCGTACCACGAATACTGGGATATGTTTTCTCAATGGCCACCCAATTTCATGGTCTGAATCATTCTATAAAAAACGTTATTGCGAAAATGGTGAGATGACCTCTAAATAACATACCTTAGAAAGAATCATTAAAATAATTTATCCTCCCTTGAATTTCGACATTCTTTACTTCACCTCCCCTTTGAAATTTGTCTTAGATATCCTTTGGTTACCTTAGTCATATGTATATATTTAATATGCTCAAGTGTGATTAAAATGAGAGAGCCTTGTCTCTTATTTATACTCTCAAAGTAGCTTCCTTAGAAGCATCTCCTAGGCCACTTTGTCCACATAGCCACTTTTTCCACATAGTCACCTATGTGCAACTTTTCCCAAATTACCACTTGTCCATGTATCAAATAGCCACTTGACCACTTAACCCATTTTCCTTATTTTAGGGTTAACCTTCTTATAACAACTTCCCATAACTAGAAAGCTCTCCATTTACTTTATTATTTAAATAATCCTCCTTGACTTTGTCGCATCACTTTATTATTTAAATAGTCCTCTTTGATTTTGTCACTTCACTTTATTATTTAATTAATCCTCTTTGACTTTGTCACTTCACTTTATTATTTAAATAATCCTCTTGAATTTTTCACTTCACTTTATTATTTAAATAATCCTCTTTGACTTTGTCATTTCACTTTATTATTTAAATAATTTCTTCTTTGCAAGCACTTTGAATTCTTTGAACTTTTGGAGTTTCAAGCCAATCATATGAGGGTCCTTCAACTTCATAAGGCCATAACTCTCAAACTGTGAGGAGTTATGTGACATTCCACATACCACCGAAAATGGCATGACATGTAATATCCATCTAGAATAGTCCTACCTGCAAATATATCAAAACTCATACCATTATACATCAAACAAACTTGGCTCCATTACCCAAACCTTTGTACGACCAGAATTCTCTACTAAAATTTCTTCAAGGGTTGGAATCAATTACAACAAACCCAATTAATCAACAATCTCCCCCTTTGGCATTGATGGAAACACTCTGATGGAATACTGAAATCATATCAGTCATGCTCCCTTTCGAACCATGTCTGCATCTCTGTGACAAATGCTCCCCCTGGAACCATGCCTCTGTCCTCTGCATCTAATAAATCTCTCCCCCTTTGTCATCAATGGAAAAGTTATCTTTGCATTCGGGGCTTCTCCCCCTAATTGAATCGTTTGATCTCCCAACCTGAACTATCATATTTAGGATGCTTCATCGTGTACATCTAATACATATAACATAAGGATTTAAAAACATTAATTTTGGAGTGGACATAACTCCGAGTCTCTGTCGAAGATGCTCAAAGGCTTCCCATGGAAGAAGTTTTGTAAAGATGTCTGTCACTTGTTATTTTGTTCCCACATATTCAACTCTGATGTTCTTTTATACAACTTGTTCCCGTAGAAAGTGATACTTTATTGGAATGTTCTTTGTATTGGAGTGCATCACCGGGTTCTTTGAGATACCGATGGTGCTTGTATTATCACAATAGATTGGAATGGGCTCATCATACTCAACATGTATATCTGTCAGAGTTTGTTTCATCCATAGAACCTATGTACAACATGTTGCTGCTGCAATATACTCTGCCTCGACTATAGATAAATATATTGATGATTGTTTCTTGCTTAGCCATGATACTAAACACTCACCAAAGTACAACGCTTCTCCACTAGTGCTTCGTCGGTCATCAATGCAACCTGCCTAATCTTCATCTGTGTAGGAAATACGTGATAGATCCTTTCCTTTTGGATACCATAATCCAAACTCGTATGTTCCTTTGAGATATATGAAAATCATCTTCACTAATACATGTGATTCCTTTGGTGCTGCTTGAAATCGTGCCACTTGCCCAACTACCTGCATTACATTTGGTTTGGATGTTCTCACATATACTAGGATACCAATCATTAACTTGTATTGCCTCTGATCTGTAGACTTTGAATCATCATCTTTGCTCAAATTGCAATTGGTTTGCATGGGAGTGATAACTGGTTTGCAATCTTCTATTCCAAACCTCTTTAGCATTTCTATGATATACTTGGTTTGAGAAATAAAAATTTCTTAGTTGCTTTGACATATTTGAAGACCTAGAAAGAAGGATAGTTTTCCAAGTATTTACATTTAGAATTCATTTTGCATGTCCTTTGCAAATTTCTGGCTTAACCTTTCATTGGTACTTCCAAAAATAATATCATCAACAAAAACTTCAATTAATAAAATGCTATCTTGACTTACCTCGATGTAGAGGTTGTTGTCTGCACTTCCTTTTTTGAATCTTGCCTTCTATAGATATTTATCTAGTCTAGAGTACCATGCTCTACGAGCCTTTTTTAGACCATACAGGGCCTTATTTAATTTACACACATAATTTGTGTTCTCTGACAACTGAAATCCTTCTGGTTGTTCAATGTAGACTTCTTCTTCAAGTTCCC